>SSNP01000090.1:1790201-1873485 GCA_006937955.1 Pachypanchax playfairii
GAAAAAAAAAAAAAAAAAAAAAAAAAAAGTAGATATTTGATCATTCAGATGAGTTTTTTCACTATAACAAAAGTAATTCATGCGTTCTCACACCATGAAACCACCACTACATAAATAAATTCATGATAATGATGCCTCGTTTCAGCAAAACTTTATATTTTTGAGTTTTGAAACCTTGTTGTTTTTTTGAATTGACTGTATTTGTCGCAAAAACTAGACCCACATTTAAGCCGTTCAGTGTCACTGAATTGACTAGAACAAAAAAAAGCCTTTTCTCAGCAGAAGAAATCGGTTCTTTCAGTTTGAGTCAAGGAACTCCTTAGCCGAGAAAAATGTTTGAATAAATCACCTTCTGTATAAAAGCCACACGCTTCAAATGGCTCACAAGCAAGAGAGAGAGAAAAAAAAAAAAACAGCTCAGCAAAGCCCAATTTAAATATCTGCACAAGTTGGTCACTGTTGAGAATCATGTTAGCTTTAATGCAGCAACAAGCAGGGTTTTGTAAAAAGGTTCAAAAAGGAAAGTATTCACTCACTCTGTAGGAAAAAGACTTAAACAGCCAATCAGGGATCTTCCAAAAAGTTCATACTGGTGGAAAAAAACAGCTAGAACAGCATCACACTGATCAGCTTCTATTTTATCATGAAAGAAACTCACAAATGATAATTGGAGTGTAAAAATACTAATAAAATCCATTTTCAGAACAAAAATCTGACATTTCAGCTCTAAGAAGGAGATGCAATCCACTGTTAATTTGTTGCTACAGGAGAAAAAGCAGATTAGTACAGAGGGAAAAAAAGACAGAAAATTCACTTCCACTTCCCTTTAAAAGTGATAAAGATAAGCAGGATGTTTCGACTGATCGAATTCAATTCTTGTGTCAACAACAACCAGCTGATTCTAAATCAGATATGTCAAGTAACAAGAAGAAAAATGCGGTATTTTTGTTTGTTAGAGAGAGAAACTTACCGAAATCCGAGCTGCAGAAAGCCTGCTGTGGATGCGCAGGAGCGCAGCTGCAGGCTTCTGCCATTTCTTCCACTCGCCAAACAAACAGGATCGCCAGAGCGACTAAACAGCTGTTCATGGTCCAGGTCATGTTCTCTCCTAAAGCGGTGACTGCGGCTGGTAGGAGGGGGAGTTAATTAAATGGAAATGAGGCAAAAGTATCACCAGCTTAAACTAAGTGAGAGAAAACTCAGCTGTCAAACCGAAAGGTGGTCAGAAGGATCACGTGCACTGCGCTCTCTGAGATCCTCTCAGAAAAGCAGCGGGTTTTATCCCCTCCTTTAGCCCCGCCCCCTTCTAAGCGGTCCTCAGAGGTCAGGAGCTGCCAGCCTTTCGTCCCAGTCTGACACATTAACGTAAAAAAAAAACTGTTTTGGGTGAAAAGATCGCAGACTCTTGGACACCCTGAGTCACAGGAACCTTTTTTCTGTTTACGACAAACTAAAAAATCTTTCTCAAACCCAAGTTTTCTTCATACCAATGTTTCCACATGTTTGAAAATGTGACGTTGATTACATTCAATATTATTATTATTATTAGTAGTATTATTATTATTGTTGTTGTTATTATCCAGAATGGGTTTAATAGAAAGATCAGAACACCGATCAGTCCAAAACACAAAAAATAATCAAAAATGCTATTGACCTTTACAAAGATGCAAATAATATAACAACAACAACAATAATAAAAGGGAATTATCTTTTTAAAAACGTTAAGGTTATTTTTGAAGTATTCTGTTGTTCTTCTAACATAATGTGTTAGATAAAACTGTTTTTTTTTTTTACTTAAATTTGTTGGCATTATGTTGTTACAGACTTCACAACTTGATATCTGGGAATGTGACATTAGTAGAAAATGTAATGAGGTCACATGACCCTGAAAGTTTAGTGACATTTTTCAGATTTTTCTCTCTGCTTTGGATAGAAAAGAAGTATTCTAGTTTTATCTTTCATTTTCCTGAAAACATAAAGAAAACTTTGTTGCCTTATCATTCAACAAGCTAAAATCTAATCATAAACATCAATATTTTTTTAGATTTAAGCTCCAGTTTTGGTCTTCAAAGTGATTTTTTTTTTGTAAGGAAACTTTGTTTAGCTGCTTTAAATCCTTTATTCTAACATCATGTGATGCTGAGAAATCCTCATCCCACACTGTGCCGTTATCTGATTGAACTCAGTGAGAGTGTTCATACATGTAAACTCACTTTCAGTAACTGCTGAAACACAGAAGAAGAATGAAGGCGGATTGGCGCCGTCGTGCGGAGTGACATCATCCTCTTACACATAATGGATTCAGTCTGGCTGCGTAATCAACCTAAACCACTTCACTACTCCGTGAAAGTCAAATTCTTGTTTTTTTTTAAACCCCCCGACTCACTGACAGAAATAAATGGTTATTTTATTGGAATTTGACCACTACAACAACACCTCAGGGAGGTGTTTGTAGGCTCCTGTGTTGATTCTGGATTAAATGGGAGAGATTATAGTGTGTTGATCGTTGCTGATGATTGATAATAACAAGGATTGAAGAAGGAGAAAAGGGGACTGTAGCAGCTTTGTTCCCTGACATCATATTTGGCTGCTGACCGTAAGTCGTCTCACCACTCTGACAAATATTTCCACTGTTTTTCATACTTTAGCAGTTTTGCCTGGTTTCTTTTCCACAGGTCCCTCACTTGATGTCTGAATGAAAGTAGGCAATAAAAGAGACTGGGGGGAAATGACATGATGTATATGTCATCTGTTGAGTGAAGAAGAATCAGTCATAAGTTTTGCTTTTGTGTTCCAGGTAAAAGGTTTTGCCAGTTAAATAAAGAAAAATCCCAGAAATCTATGAGGTGGGAAAGTTACCAGAAGAAGAAAGAGACAATAACACAGACGTAAGGCGTGAGACAGACGTCGAGTAGCATGAAAGGAAGTGACACATGCTAAATTAAATGGGTGGGAATGCTTGTCTCATTCCACAGTTTACCAGAGGCATTGGAGGGACAGCAGATGCTGCTTCTGGGCAAAACCTGCCACCCTCTGTCAAAACAGTTGGCTTCCTTTCGCACAGAGATGTTGATATGATGTCTTCTTTCAGATGTGTGTCTCAAATGACCTCAGCATGACCAGTCCGAGCAACTTCCCACACTCTCCTTTTAAAATATAGCTTAAAAATCTGGACTATTGTATCAACATTTGGTTTTAATTTGTTGCAGCAGGGTAGATTTGTCCGAGAAGTGCACCGTAAGCAGCTCCTCTCGCTACAAATGCCAAAAAATGGTCTTGAAACGGGCCTAAACTTCACCGTCGCCCTAAATTAAAGGCTTCAAAGGCCAGGAATAGTCTGTACAGGAAGTACCCAATAAGATGTTAAAAAGAGGGTCTCATTGTGGGAAATGGTGTGGTACTGACCCACATCCCCCTGTTCCCTGTGCGCACGCTGCACATGAGCTGACCGCCATGCAGCTCTTTCACCCGCCATCCCGTGTGGCACACAAAGCCACAGCCAAGGGGTATTTCCCATGATTTTTCCACTCATCAGTGTGGCTGTTCACATATCGTTTGAGGCGATGTACAGTAAGTCAGTGAATCAACATGAACAAACTGCTTCAGGAACAATGAAGAGAAGGAAAACATCCTCCTCCTTAAAGCACAACAGTTCCCCAAACAGTAAAACCTGTTACCACATTAGAGAGTCTGAGGGTCGACCGAATATTTCTGGATGACTTAAGATTAATGTAGATGAACTATTGTTGGGTGACTCACATCTGTAAGTTCATGGAAACTTTCACTTTTACCTTAGAAACATCTGTAAACATTTAAAAACAATTACATAGTCATTTCCTCTACACACAAACACACAAACAGCCCCTGACTTAGAGTCATGTTGTGGGCAGTGAATTGTTGTTGGGTAGGAGTTTAACCTTCTCAGAGACTTCAGGGAAGATTATTAAAGATGCTTATGAATTGGTTTAATAGCACCAAATGTGTCATAATTATTAGGTCTATTTCTGTTTTTAAGAACGTTTCCCAGAAACATGCTGTTTCAAATCCTGTACACATCTCCTAAGTATCTAATTACTACAGGTAGGGTGTGCCAAATTTACTGTTACTGTTATTTTAGAATTAAAGAATAACATAAGATTTAAAAAGTATCATCCTTATCTGGATGGCACTGTTGACTTACAGCTAGAAGGTTCTGAGTTCTGACCAGACCGCTTTATGTTTGGAGTTTGTATATGCTCCCCGTGCATGTGACCCCCCTGGTTGAGTCAGTTTCTTCGAAATTAAATTTCCTTTATTTTTTCCACTTTGGCTGAAAGTGTTGGTGTCACATTAAGTCATTTGATCAATGCAGCTCTTATCATATATTTCAAAAGCTCTTTATTTTGCACACACCCCTTAAAATTAACAAGAATCATTGATTTGCTTCAATATAAATATGTTCGACTCACATGAACATTTTGAGTTTGGGTTAAATGATTTATTCTTGTTGATTGTATGTAAATCTAATAATAAAAAGTAACAATAATGCAAAAGGATTTTCAAGAATCCTGCAAGATCAAGAAGGACAGTAGCAAAATACTTGTTCATAACTGAAAGGTCTAGCTGCTAGAGTCTAGCTCACAGAGTGCAAATTCAAACTAGTTTTGTAATATCAACAACAACAAATATTTACCCCCCAAAATATGTTTTTTTTCCACTCAGTTTAAATGAATCTCAAAAGGATTAAACCCAAAATATTCAAGCTCAAATGTTTAAAGAGGTCCTTCCATTAAAACAGTTTTTTCTGAGGTTTCTGTTGAATATTTTAGCTCCACAGGTGTTCTTACCTTCATAGTGGGTGTGAAAACAGGTCAACAACTTCTCTTTCAGTTTTTAGCTCTCAAACTACGCAGGTGGTGATTAAACCCGAGTTCTCCCGAGTCCGAACGGCCTGTATTTGTTTCGTCACAATTCCTTTGTTCGTTAGTATTCATCAGCTCCAGCAGTTGAAACCACGCCTAGCATGCTGCAGGCTAAAAGCTGTTAGCATAAAATGTAGCAAACAGAAAAACACAACGTCTGACGTTGCCATGCGAAGCAGGGCAGGAAACTGTATACCTTGCTCTCATAGGCTAGTTCATTAGCCAATCAGAGTCCAGCAAATTTGAATAATGAATATGAACGAGCTGCCAAAGCAGCCTGACGGAAGGAGCCGGAACCACCAGAATTTTAATGCAGACAGATTGAAAGTTCTGTTAATCAGTGTTTCCTGATGTTTTTTAGATCTAAAATTTTTCATATTACTGGATAATACTTAAGAAATAATCACAAAATCCTGAAATTTGTATGAAATGGCCTCTTTAAAAATTATTTAAACAATGTTGCTTTATCTCCAAGCAAAATTCCTTTAACAAGATTTATTTTAAATCTACATGGATTCATCTACAGATTTTTCAGGTTCTGGTTTGGTAAACAGATCATCTACCAACAGCATTTTGTTTTGTGTGTTTATTCTTGTAACAACATAATGCCATGGGGAAGGACGCATTGTGAAATTTTGGACTTTAAGTGATAAACTTTACATGCAAGAAAATGTTACTCATAGACGTCACTCAGTGAAATTTCAAAATTCTGGGGCAAGTCAAACAAGTAAAAAGTGTCATGGCTTGTTAAGTGAAACGATAAATGACACAAGGGCTGAAAAAATTACTCACAGCTGCCGTACCAGAACTTTTTCCTGCGGTGAAAAGGTCACTGTAGTGATAGCGCAGCTTCAAATTTACACTGCAATTCTTTACATATACTCTTCTCTCTCTGACTTCTCTGATTGAATAGCAATCATAGAAAAATCAATATATATAGTGATGATGCCTTTGCACCTAATCAGCTGGTATGGCTCAGCACAGACAGATAGTTACAGAGTTTCTGTGAGTCACTGCTAACCCACTTGTCCCTGCTTGTAGGCCAACATGTTTTCACACTGAAACTCAGTTGTGCGTAAAATGTTCTGTTGTGAGATTCATTCTCACGCAGTTAAACAGCAACAGTTTGTTTGTGCAGGAGAAAATGATGAGTACTTTTCACACTCTTATGACTTTTCACTCTTGGTGTCATATAAGAAGGAACTTTTTACATCTTCATTTACACTCGATCCAGATTTTTTACTCATTGTGAGCAAATATGTTTCTAAAGTGTTTTTATACTACTTGTTTATTTCAATAAAATCAGTATTTTAGCCATATTAGGTATAAAATGTGTATGTTTGTTGTTTCATCCTCTGCAGAGTCATATGTCCCACCTTGTCCACTGTCTCTCACCCTGTCCACTCTGTCTCACCCTGTTCACTGTCTCCTAGCCTGTCCTCTGTCACCCACCCTGTCCACTGTGTCCCACCCTGTCTGCTTCAACCTGCTCATGTGTGTTCTAAATGTCTTTGAAGTGTATGGAGCAGAAGTGTGATAATAATTATACCTATAATCATAATCATAACAATCAAACTGCTCTCTATACAAGATGCAAGCTGTGTCTCTGTACCTTTACAATTCATGTCATCTAGCCAGATTGGTCCAGATGCTACAATAACAAATACCAGAAAGGAATACATAGACATGTGAGCTATGTGAACTTTCTCTTTCACTGCCATCTATTGGGAGGGGAATGCAAGTACAGAGGCACCTGGTCCGTAGTCTTTCCCAATAACAACAGATTTGGTAAATGGTAAATGGTAAATGTCCTGTATTTGTATAGCGCTTTTCTAGTCATTCAGACCACTCAAAGCGCTTTCACACTACAAGTTTTGCATTCACCCATTCACACAACCCGATATGTAAACCCGGGGGAGAGGGTAGGGGCTAACATTTGGCTCCGGGGAAGTTGAGCTGACGACAAACCACCTGGGATTCAGAAATGTCCCGCTGATCCTCACACACATTGTTCCACATTTCCCATCATGGTACACCTCAACACGACCCTCAAAATCGTTATCAGAACCAAACAGCCTCACGTCACCTTCTTGTGGCACAGAGTCACTTTCTGTTGGCAGATCAGGACCATAACAACACAAATGTTAAACAAACACACAGCCTGCTAATTATTTACAGCTGATCACTTGAAGACAAGATATGAATGAATGAATGTTTTATTTTGAACAATAAAAACAACAAAAAAAACAAAATACAGAAACAAATCATCATAAAAGTTAAAAACAGTCAAGACAACCATAATGTGCATACTTGCATGTACAAAAAGGAGTAGGATGAAGCTTATTTAGCTCGGGGAGGACAATAATAATAATTAGCTAAAGAACAATGGATCATAAAAATCTGAGTAAAATGAACAGTTACTATTACATTACCAAAACATAAAATCATTAGATGTGGCTTATTGAATATTAGATCGCTTTCATCTAAATCTCTGTTAGTTAATGATTTGATAATTGATCATTATACTGATTTATGTTGCTGGCTGTAGCAAGAGTATCATGTTTGTACCAATGAATCAACTCCTAACTATGTAAATGTATCATGCTGGTGAGCAGAGTGTGCATCATTGCATTATGTTTATCTGTTTAAATTACGGTAAACATGATTCTTTTAGCTCAGACAAATATATACAGTGGTTTTGATTTTTACCTTATTTCTCCTGACATGTTTTGGCTGCGTCTGCAGCCTTCCTTTGGAGTTTTCATCTGGATGACGTGTCTTATAAGCTTCTTTTACATGCACTATGATGCATATTCAGTCACTTTAGTTGTACACAACGTAAGTTGTTTTGCTGCCCCAAACACGGGGGCAATCGTTCTAGAATCTTCCTCACCCTTTAGCCCAAGAATTTTTGGGTCATCTGATTTTGGACAAACTTGAGGGAGGAGAAACTGTGGGTGGGGTGGTGTGGTCCCACGCGGCTCACTTTGATGTCTTTGAAATCTGGCAAGCACTAAAACTGGCCAGAAATTTATAGAGAGCACAAGGATCAAGGCAACAGAGACCACCACGATGGGCTTCCACTTTTTTTACACAACATCAACTATTGTTGTGAGCTCACACAGGCCAAAGGTCCCCTCTGATTTTAATTGATGACCAGTTGTGCAACAAAACTAAAATTAAAGGAAGGTGAAAAATGTATTAACTAGTAGTAACAGCTGTCAATCACTGACTCTTTGAGGGCTTTAGGTGGAAACCATAATTCAGATTAAGAAATGAATAACACATCTGAGCTGATAGAAAACAAAGTTTCGAAATGTATTATTAGAGAAAAAAAAGAATCACTGTGACACAGTTGAACCAACTCAGTGTTAGAGGAGATATTTTTCATTATATCAGAAAGATATCATGGCAAAATTCAGTCACATTGTTGTATCTTTAATTGGACACACGTAAGAGTTCTGTCCACATTCTGATCTATTTACTTGTTAAGGATCATTATATGTCCCTTTGTTAAAAGTCCTAACGGATAAAGTGAACAAACTTTAGAAAAATCTTTAAAAACGTTGTTTTCTAGCCTCAGTCGCTCAGTGTGTGTTGGAGGAGGTAGATGGGGGAAAGGATGGACTGGACATCTCTGCTTGGTCTGTTGTTCATGCAATCTCATTTTGGATAAGTAATGGATGGACAGACAGATGGATTTTTTCAATTTCATTTTGTGTCTTTATGTGCAGATAGATTTCACTTTTGAATAATATTTTGTGGAATATGGTTAAAAAAGAGCCACAAAAGAATATTGAAATCACTTTATTTTCCCAACATGCACCAAAATATATTGATTTTCAAAATATTTGCCACCACATACAGGAATCATGAAAAAGAAATTATTGACGTGTATGATACTGATTTTATCACAATCAACTTTAATAATGACACCAAGAAATCATGCAGATTGTAATTATTTTTCATGACTGGCTTTGATGTTGGATCAGACGTATTCTGGTCTGACTGCAAATATGTAAGAGTACTTGTCGTCGGGACAGGGATAGGGGAGAGCCTGGGTGTCATTGGTGGAGATGTAAGCCCAGTTGTTTTTGAAGCCTTGAACTTGGCAGACATACTTGTTTTGGCATAAAACAAGGAGGCGGTTACGGTATAGGATGTTGCCATCTGAGGTGTATTGGTATTGGTTCTGGCGAGTTAATCTTGCTGCAGGGACCGACTCACACCTCAAGCCATACCTTGAACAATCGCTTTGCTTTTTGAAGACATTTACATCCCAGCTGATCATTTTGTCCTTAAACATAAGGCTGCTGTGGAAAGGTGTTCTAAATGTCTTTGAAGTGTATGGAGCAGGAGTGTGATAATAATTATACCTATAATCATAACCATAACGCTCATACTGCACTCCATATGATCCCACATGTTTGTTATGGTTTGTATGTTGTAGGTTTGGATTAGCGTTTTTTCCTGTAGGCTGGATGGCAATGCTCCAAGTCTCAGCTGTATATATTCTGGGCTTGTAATCATCATTTACATTGTTGAAATCTGGATTGACTGAAAGATTACTGAAGAGTATAACGTTAAACTGATATGCTTTCAAGACACTGTCAATATATGTGTTCTTATGAGTCTCGTAAAGGAGAGAATGGGATTCCAAATTATACAGTTTCTCAGCGGGAATCATGGGGAAACGGATGAGACGCAGCAGGTCAGTCTGGGTTTTAAAATTAATGGAGCTGGCCTTCTCTTTGATCCAACTTTCCAAAATCTGGAGCAAAAAAAACTCATCTGGCACCACCAAATCTGAGCGGGTAAGGATGGATCGAAGGAGCTCCAGTGGCAGGTCAGTCCAAGATGGAGAGGTGGTTAAGTTTTGAAAGTTCCAGGCCAGGTACTGGACACAGAATTCCTCAAGAACTAAGTCCTTTGTCTCTACTGCATACTGATAAAGTGAAACCTGGGTGGTAAATGAAGGGTCCTCAGGAAGGACCTTAGAGAACAGCCGGCCAGTGTCCTCCATAAGCTGCTTTGCTCCAAACGTTGAAGCCAACTGATGGATGCACAGGGCAGATGAGAAGGTCACATTAATCTTATAGGTATACAGGTACCTACCAGGAAACGGATAATTATTTGTTAGATCCAAAAGAGCTGTGTTTGGCAGCAAAATATGGCACATTAGGTTAATCATACCTGAGGAAAGAAGTGAAATATGGTTGGCAGGGCTTACGAACATTGACTGTGGTGGTATTAATCCCCTCTGAATTTTGGAAAAATGGGAGGCTCTTCAGAATCAGTTTGTGTGCACATATTGTTGTCTCGATCATCTCCGGAGTGTCATTCCCCTGTAAGTTTCCACTGGGGCTCTGAAAAGTGATCAGGAAGTCACAGCCAGTCCCACTGTCAAAGACTTCACCAAGGACATCTGAAAGGTAGATGCTGTGGTCCAGGAAGTGTGTTGAGTCACTAATGGTCATATTATCACCTGAAATCACACAATCATTGAAAGGACCATCTGGAAAGTGAGAATTCTGTCACTTCTCACTGCATTAGATGTTGCTTGCTCAAGCTACATGTCTTTTGTCATGTAAGGATTTACTTACTTCCCGTTTCACAGATAACTCCCACATCCTCTTTATGGCTGCAGTCAGTTACTCCCCAGCCTTTAAATTTACAAGACACGAGTCGTTTCTCTGCACCTTTACAATTCATGTCATCTAGCCAGATTGGTCCAGATGCTACAATAACAAATACCAGAAAGGAATACATTGACATGTGAGCTATGTGAACTTTCTCTTTCACTGCCTCTATTGGGAAGGGAATGCAAGTACAGAGGCACCTGGTCCATAGTCTTTCCCAATAACAACAGATTTGGCTCCGAGGAAGTTGAGCTGACGACAAACCACCTGGGCCTCAGAAATGTCCCAGTCATCATCACACACTGTTCCCCATCTCCCATCATGGTACACCTCAACACGACCCTCAAAATCGTTGTCAGAACCAAACAGCCTCACGTCACCTTCTTGTGGCACAGAGTCCCTTTCTGTTGGCAGATCAGGACCATAACAACACAAATGTTAAACAAACACACAGCCTGCTAATCATTTACAGCTGATCACTCAAAGACGAGGTATAGTCAGACTACGGTACATACATAACAGTGTATGAAGATCATAGTTGCAATATGCATTTTGAAAAACTCACTGAGAATGTCGAGTCTGAACGACATTGCAGAGACATACATTAACAGCAGAAGCCCGCCAGTATGTAGAATTTTGCCTGTCATGTTGAAATGTAACTGTTTATTATCTGAAACAAAGGAAAGAAGAAAGTTGCTCTGTTGGCTTTGAAATTATGTAACAAAATACCTTCATTTAAAATGTGTAAACAAATAACTTGAGGTATAGATTGTGTTTTTATATTTGACTTTAGAGAAGTCCAACTTTCCTGGAATGCTTTATCGTGGTCTTGATCAATAGTTTTACAGGCTTTCGCACTCTTTTTACCTCCAGCTGTATCAAAAACTGTCTCATTTTAAACAAAGTATAAAACGATGATGGTTTTAAAATTTTTGCACAGTTCTATACTCATTTATTCCAATGTAAGATAAAATGCAAAAGCAATTTTGGCATTTAAAAATATTTTTACTCAGTTGGGATGAAATGCATTAACTTACCGTTTAGATCCTAAGACAATTAAAATCACGTACCTTCACTCTTGTAAAGATGAGACTTCAGTGGGTTGCTTTTTCACATATGCAACATGAACTACAGGACAACTAAAACAAGGGGACAAGGGGAGTCAATATATATTCTGCAGCTGCACATGTCCACTCCCACTGCTTTCCCTAAGTTTCATTTCACATTAAAACAGAACAATCGAGATATTACACAACTGTTGAAACTTGGCTAAGGGAAGTTTGTGACCTCTGGTTATGCATTTTGGTTTTCACAGACACATACGTTAGCAAAAACGACAAGACCAAGGACATAGGGAACAAGAATTTACTGAACAAACACCCTAATCCCCTCCTGCCCGCCTTGCACACCTTTCAATCCCAACAAAACAAACAAAAACTGTAAATAGTTAAATTACCTAAAACATCCTTCAATTTATGTTGAGACAAAAACATAGAAGTCCAGCGTGTTTAACATTAACCAGACAGAAAAATAAAATCAAAGTGTAGATGATGTGAAAATGCTTCAGAGGAACGAAAACTCACAGTTTAATAAATCTGTTCTTTATACATTCATTACAAATATTGTTACAGTACTATTAAACCATGTTTCGATTGGCCAGGCAGATGATCATCAACAGCAAAAGTTGGCACTGCTTAGTTTCACTTACAGATCACATAAAAAAGGACATTTTCCAGCCTTAGCCTTAAGTCTTTCAGTGCAACAAAAGTCCAACAGTGACTGCATTGTAAACAAACTACAACCACAGTGCAGTGGCCTTCAGAGCACTTCTGTCTCTGACCCCTCTATATAAACTCCAAGCCTTCATATTTGACATCCCCGATCTTAGTTTCAGGTAAAAGGATGCGTCCATCGAGTGTAAAGGCTGTGATGTACGTTGCAATCTTTCCGGCATCCTCCTCTGACTTGAGCGCCAGAATTATTTGGTCGTCTGTGTTGGGGACAAACTTGAAGGAGGAGAAACCGTGGGTAGGGTTGTGTGGCCCCACGTGGCTCACTTTGATGTCTTTGAAATCTGGCGAGCAGCTCAGGATGATGTTCGTTCCCCGACTTTCGTCTGCCGTCTCCTCATAGCGTTCTTTGCTCGCACGACGAGGGAGGAAAAACCAGCGCTGGAGGTTGTCGCTCCAGGTGGCGGACTCATGAATAAGATAACCTGTGGAGATTAAGTAATAATTCAAAGTAAAGCACAGACAAATGAAAAGAAGGTAGACTATAAAAAAGGAGAAGATCAGGCTCCTCACCTGGTGGCTCGATCCCAGCAGCAAGTTTCATAGAGTTGTACATAGGAACCCAGTTCTCGTGTTGTACATCCCCACGGAAACCCACCACTTTCACCCACTCTGGATTGTGGTTGACAAACACTCCCTCGGTGGTGGTCCACTCTTTCCCCAGACCACCAACATACAAGTGCTCGTCCTTTACCACCAACCACTCAGCTTTAAAGCCTGACAAAAAAAGCAAATAATTTCTTAATCTAAAAGTGTTAAGCTGTTAGATTAAAGTAAAAATCTATTGAGGTTTCAGTCTTGAGAAAAACAAACCTTTGGCAACACTCCCATCACCATCCGGCAGAATAACCCAGGGAACAGCCTTGTCTCCATCTATGTGGTAAACGACACCCGTTCTATCATCCACCGAGTAGAGCTTTCCATTGAACACCACCAGCTCCGACAGCTCCATCCCTCTGCCTTTCTCAGACAGGTGGCTCTCCAGCTTCACACTGTTCGTGTCCCATTCCACTGCCACCTTATCACCACTCTGCGACACCAGCAGGTAACCTTTCTGCATGATACTAAACCACGTCATCTTCTCGTTGAGTTTAGAGTTCGTGTCCAGATCCGCAATGACGCCGATGCGGTAGCGCGTTCCCTGTGGTGTGCGCTCAGGTGGACTGAGAGGGTAGGTGTCATTGTATACGGAATCAAACTGCTGGGCGCCACCGTGGCGGGTCCTCCAGCTGTTGGAGCCATGAGAGCGGTAGCGCAGGCTGGAGCTAAAATTCATAAAGAGTGCCAGGATCAGGGCCACGGAGACAGCCACGGCCACGATGGGCTTCCACTTGATGCGAAAACGGGGATCAGTGGGGTTGCCCATGTTAGCCAACATGGGAAGGCCACCAACAGAAATACGAAGAGGGCTCATACGCTCATTCTGCTCTAGTCGAGTGTAGCCTGTGGGAACAGGCATGGAGGATGGAGGCCTGGAGGGACCTATGAAAAGACAGTAAGACAAATTCATGAACTAATAGGACCAAAAATCAGCTGGGACTTTAAGCAGCTGTGCACAGAGCAACCAGACAAGTTCTCTCACCATTCAAGTTCTACATGTTTTTTTTTTCTAGTTCAAGAAGTCATAAAACTGGGCAGAGCAAACAGTCACTGTCACTATCCTTTATTACACCAAATAATGAAACAGTTGTTAAACCTGTTCTACCAGCAACAAGAAGTGTCACAAGCAACAGTTTTCAGAAGTCCTTGGAAACAGTAGAAATAAAAGTCAAGAAAACACATTACACAGAAATTTGGGATCTTTTCTCAGAGTGATTTCTACACAGTTTTAACTTCAAGCAGTCAAATTAAAAAGAAGTAAACTGACATTTTCCAAATAATTTCAACAAATGACTTTAAAATAAAGACACCAGCTCTAAAACTAAAAGACATTACTTACACCACCTTGTCTCGCTGTAAGTTATGCTATTAGTCCAGTCACTACTCCTCTTTCCTTAATAAAACTTTTCTTATAGTCGTTGTGTGAAAGCATGAGAGGAAACAGGAAGAAAAGCCGACTCGGGGCGGAGAGAATACCAGGTGGCGACCAATGAGCCTGGTCTACGTGGAAGGTGACGAGAGGTAGTAATATGTAAAGAGACTGTAACAGGTAAACCAGGAAATACAAGAGCAGCTAAAAGATCCAAGTCTTTTCAATGTGCTGCTTTATTAAATTTTTACATGTCAGGGTTGTTTGGACTTTAAAGAAACACAGATGTGTGAAGTTACAAATAACTAATAATCTTCATGCTATTTTTATTTACATTTTGTTCCCTTTCCTTAAGAATCCACATGAATTTTTTCATCAGCTTTTTTGTAAATATTTCAGACAATCACACTTATATATATAAAATCTTTACAAGTTTTAATATTTGTTTTCTCATTTAATAACATCATTTTTTATTATAATACATGAACCTTGTGCTTTTAAACAAAAATAAAGATAAGCCATTTTCATTTACTGTAGTCTAAATGCAGATACTGTAATTCTCATACGGTATCGCAGAGAATTCCAAAAAGTGACACAGATGCACCGATATTCGTTTTAGAAACCAATAAACTATGTGACCCTCCAGCGGAGCCAACAGAAAGCTTCTATAAAATTTGCTTAAGGAGCTTCACACACAACCTCAATATGAGTGATATTTCTGCAAAACGAGACCAAGATCTGAAAGAAAGACCCTTTCACAAGAGGGTCTTGAGCCAAAAAGAAGTCCATTATATCAGTGTTCACCAGGTCTCACAAGCTGAGGCCACATCTGGAATTTAAGCAGTTTTACTCACTGCAACGTGGCTGAAACTTAAAGAAATCAACAGGCTTACCTTTTCGTCTCCTCCTGCCAGAAGACTTAACTCCTGCCATTAAAAGTTTCACCAAAGAAAAATCTGATCAATCAGCTCCAAGCTCCAAACTCTTGTTCTGATCTCTGACTGTTTGCTGTGCAACCATGACTAGGAGCTGTGTGAACTTTACCTCCACTTGGAAGATTATAATCCAGTTCAAAGTGGTAAATAAATCAGAGACCGACTGGGTTCGTTTTATTGTCATTTATCTGAGTAATCCATTAATTTCCAGGGATCAGGAAACTATTTATGATCTGCACTAAGGCAAAAGGTGAAAACCACCAAGTCTGAGAGAAAAATGGAAAACCGCAAACGTTTAATCACTACATAAACTCAGATTTTACATAACATCAGCTAGAGTTGTGAGCAGTGCGAGCTCATGGAGGCCAAAGGTCACTCTGGTTTTAATTAGTGAGCAGTTGTGCGACAGAACTTGAATAATAATAAAAAAGTTAAAGGAAGGTGAAGAATCTATTGACCAGTAGTAACATCTGTCAATCAATGACTAACTTCTTGTGGGCTTTAGGTGAAAACCATAATCCAGATTAAGAAATGAACAAGCTGAGCTGATAGAAAACTAAGTTTAGAAACATATTATCAGAGAAAAATCCTCACTGTGACAGGTGAATCATCTCAGTGTTAGAGAAGATATTTTTTATTATATCATAGAAAGATATAATGGATATAGATATAAAGGTAAAATTCAGTCTCAGTGATTGTTGCATCTTTAATTGGACACACGTCAGATTTTCGCCCACATTCTGATCTGTTTACTTGTTCTCAGCTGACTTGACAGTTAGGGATCATTAAATGTCCCTTTAATAATAATTAAAAAGAAGAAACGTTCAGTGCTGAAAGATGTGCAGATGCTCTATTGAGCCTCTAATTCAAACACTGATTACACACCAAACAAATCTGTCCCAGTCCAGGAATCCTTCTCCCGCAGCAGGCAACAAAAACTTTACAGAAAGGTTTAAACTAATCAGGCCATTAACTCAACACATTGTTGTCAATGGGCATCTTAAAGGTTGAATATGAAACAATTTCATAAAAAGCTATATTAAAAACCACAGGGTGCAGAATGAAAGTAAATTATTTTCTTTAAAAATTATATTTTAATTAAAATATAATAAAATATTGATGCATTATGTTTACATCTACCAGCCATTAGCGGGCATCATTGCAGGTTGCCTAACAGCCCAAGGCTGGTGTGGAAAATGCTGAAGTCGCCTAGTCAAGCAGCTGATTCAGAGCCCTGGAGATTTCGTTATCCTTCTCAGAAGAGGAGCGACCAGTTTAGGTGAAGCTATAAAAGATGGACCCAAGTACATAAAAAAAAATGTCACAGCATCAAAACGAACGCAGCAATCTTGAACCTACATCCCGACAGCTAGAAACTGTGTTCTATTGTTGCAACTATACACACTAGATAGTGCTGTGGTGTTCATGTTCCATATCCAACCTTCAACAATCTGGGAAGGTTTGAAAATAAAAATGTGAAGTTAAACAAAAAAAATATGCCGACAGGAACGAACCAGAAGACCTGGACATATTTGCAGTAACGTAGAAGCTTCCTGTTAAAACAATTTATACGTTTAACATATTCTTTACATCATTTACAGCCATGTCATTCAACACATGTACAGTAAACTCAACAGATGAGCAGAAAAGGGTTAGTTTGTGTTCTCACTGTTACATAAACAATAAAACCAGCATTTCCCTTTCGAATGATAAAACTTATACGTATAAAGCAACTTCTGAATGTTATAAGTTAGTAAACTAGCAGGTTTTCAGCATTTACAGGTTTATTGGTTTGACTTGAAGCGACATGATGAGGCCTTCAAAGAAAACGGATCAAAGACATACAGGCTCGTGACGCTGATGTAAAGGGTTTTTATACCTGCTGCGTGTTGAACAGAACCGGAACATCGTGGTTCCGGAAGAAACCTGATAGAATAAATCTAACGTTCTACCAGATTTTAGATGTTTTCAGGATTTCACTGAGTTCCAGCAGCTCCACAAACCCAAAGGGGGTGAGTTTGAACGCAACCTTATCTTATCATTACTATCAGCCAGTAGAGTTTGGAGACGAGCCTCGGCCCGTGATGCACGAACTGGCTCTATTTCCACGTCGAAGCGACCGGAACCGTTTCTGGTTCGGCAGCTTCCCACGAGGCCCTGAACTCACCTCAGATGTTAGAAGTTTAACTGGTGTCAGCGGTCCGCCTGCTGCTTCCACTCAGATATCATTATTGTACTGCTTCATTCTTCTTTACAGACGATCACTACTTCCTGTGTGCGCTGATGACGACAGTACGGTGTCGTCGTGTCATGCGTGCGCGCGGATGACGCAAAAAGAGGGTGTGCGCGACGCCGACTCCAGGTGTTTTCGGAAATATGATAACTTTCAGTTTTCTTTCACATTTCATTTTGTTTAACTTTTTTGCTGATGTGCTATCTCAATTCTTTTTCCCTTGTTCTTCAGACTTGGATTTATGAACATTTTCACAACAAGCAGCACATTTTAATCACGTGTTTTTGCATGTCAGAAATACTTTGATTTGATCTTTTTACAGCTCATCAAAACAGTTTATTATCTTGTTAAAGGTTTAAGAGTTAGAAAAATATGTAAAAACCACTGAGCAAAAATGCAACAAGAAAAAAATCTGCCTGTCAACCTTTGAGCCGTGTGGCGTCACCCCAGGTGATCTACAGTAACTTTTGTCTGTGGTTGAGGCAAATTTGGCAAATGAAGGATCACTTGAGAAAGTATTTGGGGCCCCTCTGCCAGTGCAGAAAGAGCCCTGAGCATATATCAGAGGGCGTCAGATAGCCTGTTATCTGTATCAGTATTATGTGTCCTTCAGGATATGTCCCATTGTCTGGTTTTATGGAAACTATCTGTGTGAGCGTGCAGCAATCTTGTAAGAAAAACAACACGTCAGCAGAAAAGATTATGCCATTTCAATAATCTTCTCACTAACACAGGTGAGAATGTTGATGATGAGGCTGGAGATCATGATGTCATGATGGAGTTAGAAAGCAGACTGGATGTGTTATCATTGTTCTTCCTGTTAACCTGGTCACCTGCAAAGAAACACATGCAGCATCATTTTGTTGCATAAAAAAGCTTCACAGGCAGAATATTGTTGAACCTAAATCAGATCATCCAGAACTTCAAGGAAAGAGGTTCAGTTGTTGTGAAGAAGCTTCTGGGTGCTGATGAAAGTTCAGCAAGCACCAGAACCGTCTCCTCAAGATGATTCAGCTGTGGAATCAGAGTGACACTAGGGCGGAGCTGTTCAGAAATGGCAGCAGGCAGGTGTGAGAACATCTGCACAGTTAGGTGAAGACTTTCGGAAGATAGTCTGGTGTCACTTCTCTCCAAAAACCATCAAGGACAAACTGATATTCTGCATGATGTCCAGCGAGTGGACTGCTGAGGACTCGGGTCACATCATTGTATCTGATGAAGCTCCTTTCTGATTGTTTGGAGCATCTAGAAAAAATGATTGTCCAGAAAAGAAAAGATGAGCGCGACCATCAGTCCAGTATCACACCAACAGTAAAACATCATGGGATCATTCATGTGTGAAGCTGCTTCTCATCCAAGGTAGTGGGCTCAGTCAAAGCCATGAACATAGAACATTACCAAAACATCCTCTAACAGCAACTTCTTCCAACCATCAGAGAACAGTTTGGTGAAGAACCTTTTTCAGCGCGAAGCACCGAGCCTTCAGGACAAAGTGATAACTTAGTGGCTCAAGAAACAAAACAGTGAAATTTCAGGTCCATGTCCAGGAAACTCCCCAGATCTTGATCCAATAGAGAACTTGTGGACAATCCTCAAGAGGCGTGTGGAAAAACAAAAACCCTTTAATGCTGAGAAACTCTAATCACTGATTATTAAAGAACGAGTTGTCATCAGTCAGGACTTAGCTCAGAAGTTGATTGACAGCAGGGTCTTGAAAAAGAAGGTTCTGATGTAATTGTCAATAAAAGCCTTTTAAACGTAAACCTGTAATTAGACTTCATTACATCACAGAAACATTTTACACAAATAAAAAAACTGAAGCTGCAAACTTTATAAAAACCAACATTTGAATCAATCTCAAAACTTCTGACCATGACTGTAAACCCCAAAAGACACTTGAAAAAATCCGTGATAGTTACTCAGATTGGCCAGTAGGGGTCAGTATAAAAAATGTTTGAAGTCAACGCTTAATGTTAAAAAAATCACGTAAAAATTCTCTTATGTTAAAATGTTCACTGTTCATGAGGACAAATTCGTAATTAATAAAAAAACAGATTTTTTGTTAGTTTTAGATCTTTATGTGAAGACATTCTAGATATTTTTTGAAGATTGTTTAATATGTTGTTTTTTATTGTTTAATAAAACCCGTTCATTTAAGATTAATACATAATCCATAACATCTCTTGTAGCTGATTTTCTTTTAAGTGTAAAAATGTTTCTTCACCCTGACATGATGCATTCATGAAAACCAGTTTTTTATAAACAATAGGAACTTTTTTGACTTTACAAGCTCCTCCCCTCATTTAGAAACACAGTCAGATGTTAAATATTTGTTTAAGGTGTGTAAAACGTAATGTCACGAGGTCCACCTTGCTCTTTGTGCCAGGATTTAGAATATACGCTGACCAAGACGAACAGGAAGAAGTTTTATTTGGTAAACCCTATTTGATACAGAACACTGTATAAGGCACTTCAACAATTCCAAAGATCCTGGATGAAACTGAAGGAAAAAAAACCACCAAAATAAAAAAAAAAATAAAATCAAAAGGACAGAGTTATACAGAAAAATAATAGTTTGAATGCTATGAATGTGTCTTCAACAGGATTATTCAAGATAATAAATATATCTTCAAATCAAAAGTTTTCAAAAAAAATGTCTGAAACTTTTGATAAAAATGTATTTGAACTACAAAGATGCAGGTTTGGACAAACCGAATGATCTTAAAAAATAACACATTTGGACAAATTTAACAAAAACTGAAAGAGATTCAAAAGATTTGACCACAAAGAGAAAACAAATCAGTGCATTTAGGCCTATTTTTAGTGGTTTATATATTAAAAAAAGGCATTACAGTAGTTACAAGAATGTTTCAAAAACCTGTTGTTTAGGTAAAGTGGATTTCATGGGACATCAAATATGTGTGGAAGAAGAACAACATACTCTGGTTGTGAAGAAGCTACTGATCAGCATAAAAAGAACAAAATAAAACAAACATTTATGTACTGATCAGTTACATATTCATAGAAAAATTAAATGCTTTTAAACACAAAACTGATTTCATAAACAAAAAAGAAAGAAAAGAATTCTCAAACCTGTTCGTTAATTTTGACCCAAAGTTTAAGTGATCTTAAGCTGCAATCCAATTTAAAACAAAAGGGAGTTTTTAAATCCATACGGGCCTTTCAGTACAAAGTTATGTACAAAAGAAAAGTAAAAAAGTCTCTTCAAGGTTCAGCTTGTCCCAAACTTCAAACACAGAAAACATCCAATGAAGCAATGTGCAACAGTGACACAGCAAACTGAAAATCAGTGCGCCCAAAATTACTCAAACATTTGTGCAGAAAGACAGAAAGCTGATAACAGCCCCGACTTCTGGCGCACGTCATCTTATAAAGAACCCCTTTGTAGGATCTGAATCTCAGTTCTTCAGAAAGTTGGAGGCTGGTACTCTCCAGGGTTCCCCTGGTTGCTGGAGAACGGCGACTGCTGGTAGCCTGTGGGGGCGCTGCTGTTCCCGTACGGGGCCTGCGGGTACGGAGAGCTGTGGTCCTGGGCTGGGTCTGTATAATCCTGGCTAAATTCACTTAGTCCTTGGCGATACCTTCCATATGCAAAGTAGGTCAAAAGAGACTGTTGGGAGAAGCTGTGATTAGTAAGTTGAATATATATATATTTTTTTTTTTATTTGAAGCAAGTGAGAGTTTTAGGATTTAGTTTTGATTCTGGTAACACAATGAGATGAGAGACTCACCCAGGTGACGATGGAGAAGAAGGAGAAGGTTATGACAGCCCTGCCTGCGTCAGCGACGACATTAGTTTTGTCCGTTTTGGACCAAAGGTTGACCAGGACACAGAAGCAGATGAACCACAAGAACGTCCAAACAGCTGTTCCATTTAAAAGCAGAACGTTCATAAAAAGGATCCGAGTCAAGATGAAACACAATAGCATAAACTTCAGTCAGGAGGACCCACTTCCCTCATCATACAATTAAATCAACTCTCACCTGAGAAGATCAGATCTCCAATGACGATGCGTTTCCTGTCTTTGACATTACTGATGTTTGGAAAATAGGCATCCATTATCAGGAAGGCAACACAAGCCAAAAAGGCCAGAACACCGATCCCCACGCCATAGCTGCACGCACTGTCAGTGTTGTTGTACATGCACTTCGTGTCTTCATGACTGGTTATATTGGTATAACCTTCAGCTGTAATGGTTGCAAAGACCACAATAGAAAACACCTACAAAAAAAATCAAAGAACAAATCCACATGGGGAAATCTTAAAAATTGTCCAGCTGTCAGGCTGCAAGGTTCACAGAACAGGAAGGCAAAAAATACCTAAAAAAACCACGAGCTAAAACACTGTCAGTCTGGTCCATACGTGTCACTTCACATGGGTGATGCGCGATAAGTTTTGAATCCTGTTTCGATAAGTTTTGAATCCTGTTCTACAAGTTATTCCAGACTCACTTTCAATACTCACAGTCAAAACAATTCATGGGTCAATTAAAGTTGTTTTAATATCTCCGTTTAACATTAATGCATTTATCACAACTGATAATCTGCCTGATCATCTGTTTACAGCTGCAAAAGCACATTTACAAATTTTTAAAATAATTTTTAGTTGTAGAAAACAAGATCAAACAAATAAACAAACAAACAAATAAATAAATAAGTTAAACCTTTATTAAGATCATGTCGTTTGTCGTGATTTAAGAGCATCTCTCAGAAAAAGCATCAACTTTATTTTTTTTAAAGTTCTTATTATGTTTCTACATAAAACACTTAACCTGTTAAACACAACAGTTGCATTAAATGTGGTCATGATTTATTCTGACCTTTAATTTATATAAGTTATATCATATAACTGAAATACAACAACAGACACAGATTCATAAATCCTGCACAGCAGGCAGGTAGCAACAGATGACGCGATGAAAGTTTCGCTTCCTGGTGTTCACTAATTCACTAGTACTCACCACCACATCGCGTAGGAAACAGAAATCATCTTTTTCGGAGTTTTTACCTCTCAACAGCAGTTTTTAAGAGTCATGTGACAGCCAGATAAGTTGTTTATTAAGCGGTGACACAGAAGTAAATCTGATGGCTAAATGCTAACATTAACTACCGTTGCTACGAAAGAGAAAACTCTATAAAAACATGTTTTAATGTTTTAAAACAGTTTCAACTAGATACACACTTAATATGCAACTATAACTGCACACGACGCAAACTATTTCTTTCATAAGGAGGTGTGTGTGGACTATAGCAGCGCACATCTGTTAGAAGTGCTGTAACAGCTGGTTGGTTGCTAACGCTGCTGCTAACGACTCAACTCACCCAGCTCAGGACGCGCAAAATGGTCTGAGGCTGCTTCACAAAACTCTCCAAATCAAAGGCACCACCGGCCAAAGAGGCTCCGTAAGCACTGCTCTGCATTTTTCACGCACAAATAAACGCGTCCAAATCAGGGAAAGACGAGCTGCGAACTCTTCGTGTCAAACTTTGGGGGAGTTTCGATTTTCCAGAACAACTTCCTGAAAACTTTTCAAAGACCGCCCCTGATTTGATGCATTCACAAGCTACTCGGAAATTGTATTGACATTTTGAAATTGGAAAGGAAAAAATAATATCGAAGCGGTGTAACAATTGAGTAAAATAAACCGGTAAAAATAAAAATATACATCCCGTTTTTTAAATACATTTTGGATGGTATAGAACGTTTTTTAACAACTGTGATGAGTCACAGAATCTGTTCACTGTTTCACAAAGCGAACATCCCTCAAGTTTATGATTTTAGAAATGTCGTTCGTTAATATTAAATCATCAATGAGGCTACTTCACACGTGTGCCTGTGCCACTGTAGCGCGAGATATCAACCTATTTTAATAGGGATGTCTGAGCCTCACACCTAAAACGCAAACCTTACATGAAGTCATGTGTCATAAGTGTCACGTGACATAACAGAACGTTTAGCGGATGTGAGGCTGCCCATATTTTACTGTTATATTATTATATCATTTTGGTTTTGAGAGTTAAATCTTTTCCCACATCACACCATAAGGTCGCCATTAAACCAACATACATGTTTTATGGGATCACACAAAATATAAAACGAAGTATAAAAAAATCGGGATAATATAAAAGTAACATGGGAATAATTTATTCTTTTTTTCCCATGTCCCTCTTAAGGAGAGTATTTAGGAAGGTTAAAGTAGAGGTTGTAAATAAACATCGCTAGAGGGCAGCAAACACTCATGATTGATGAAAAGTTGGCAAGAACTTGTTGATGGTTTAGAAGATGCCAGATTTTATTTTATTTTATTTTATTTTATTTTATTTTATTTTATTTTATTTTATTTTATTTTATTTTATTTTATTTTATTTTATTTTATTTTATTTTATTTTATTTTTGTCTTTAACTGGAGAACAACAGGTTTTTTTCACCACACAATGATTACATTATACAACAGGTTATTTACAACGTTCATCATCAGATTAGGAATTTAATTAGTGGTCCTCTCAAACATATTTAACATTGTCTTACAAAACATCAAAGTGTCTGTTTGACTCACTAAAATAGACACTGTTTGTTGAATTGTCACCTACATCCCTTAAAATGACCTTTGTGCATCTAAACCACCAACCTTTAGTAATACTTTGTCTATCTATACACAGTAGATTATACAATAATCGAAATTTCTACAGAAATAGACACAACAAGTAACTGCTAATTGCAAATACGTCACAGCTGGGTCAAAGAAAGAGGAAGTTTTGTCTTGAGATGTCTACAAAATTTTTTGTTCTTCTGTTTTCTTTTTCACTCTTTTCAACTGAAAATTAGTTATCGGTGAGAAAGTTGCTTTTGTCTAAGTGTGATAAAGGCAGAAAGGACGATGTCCTCCGCATGATCATTTTGGAGGAGCCAAGATGCCTGTTTTTGTCTCCTTTTTTAAAAAATTCATATATAAGCAGGAGCTTTGCATTGTGGGAGGTGATTGGTGAGACAGTTTATTTTCAGTGCTAAACCACAGTCCTCATTCTCGCGTTGTAACCGACTAACCCAGAGTGAGCTGGGTGTTCTCAGCATTAGACATGGCTTTCAGAAGGAACTTCAGTGTCAATGTTAGTGATGAAGATTTGGATTATCAGTAAGTTCTGTGTCTCTTCTTTTTTTAACAATTTATTTCTTGAGAAACACAATAAAAAAAAAGCTTCAAGAGGTTTTCAGTTTCTCACAGCTTGACTTCACTCTGTAAACCTCCTTTGATCTCTCATAGGTCTGCCGTGGGTAAAACATGAGAAACATCTTTTACATACCTTTCTGTATTTTAATGCCCTTTTCTCCTAAAGATTAAAATTTGAAAGGAATTTCAAACAATTATGTTGTTTTTCTACAGGATTTAGAATATTGATGGCATTCTGCTGCAGAAAATAAGTTTTATGTACTATGTCTTGGACATAGACAGCTGTAGTAATGAGACAGATCAAAAGTGTTTGTCCTCTTCACACCCTCGCAGGAACGTCGGTAAAGACGCGCCCATCAAAGACTCCTTCAGATTCTTAACAGAATCAGAAGTGAGTGTCCAGCGACATCCTGAAACCACAGAGACTGAAGTGTTCAGAGGACGTTCAGGTATAGCTGGTGTTTATTGTGTTAAAACAGCTGATGTTGTTTTAAAACCTTAAAGAGGCCCTTCCATTAAAAACGATTTTTTTTTTTAGGTTTCTGTTGAATATTTTAGCTCCACAGGTGTTCTTACCTTCATAGTGGGTGAAAACAGGTCAACAACTTCTCTTTCAGTTTTAATCTCTCAAACTACGCAGGTAGCGATAAAACCCGAGTTCTCCCGAGTCCGAACGGCCTGTATCTGTTTCATCACAACTCCTTTGTGCATTAGTTTTCGGCAGCTCCTGCAGTTGAAACCCCGCCTAGCATGCTGCTGGCTAAAAGCTGTTAGCATAAGATGTAGCAAACAGGAAAACATGACGTTTGACGTTGCCAAGCACAGCGGGGCAGGAAACAGTATACCTTGCTCTCATAGGCTAGTTCGTTAGCCAATCAGAGTCCAGCAAATTTGAATAAAAAATATGAACGAGCTGCTGCTCAAAGCCTGATGGAAGGAGCCGGAACCACTCAAATTTTAATGCCGACAGATTGAAAGGTCTGTTAATCAGTGTTTCCTGACGTTTTTTAGATATAAAATGTTTCATATTACTGGTTAATACTTAAGAAATAATCACTAAGTCCTGAAATTTGTATGAAATGGCCTCTTTATGATTTCAAAACCTTTAATTCACCATCAACAAGTAATAAACACTGCGCCTGTTTTAAAGCAGTGGAATTAAAGGTGTGGTAGTTTCTTTACAGACAGTGCTTCAACCAGCGACAGTAGAGAGGAGATCAGCTCTCTACAGAGACACAAGTGGTCGTCGGCCACACAGAAAGTTCTTTCCTCGATGCCGAGTCGTAAAACCGGTCAGCTGAAATCTTTTGACAGACATTTGTCCACACTTATGAATTATTACATTAGTGTTTTCTCATGCACACAGGGCCACAAGGTTCTGTCGGCACTTCAAAGCGAGCCAGACGGTCACCTGGACCACAGCGGTGTCAGAACTCCCCCCACACCTCCAGAGTAAACCAGGAAACAGAACTAGTGCAAATCAGTCCTGAAGGTGATTAAATATGTCCAATGATCTAAAGACACTTCCTTT
The DNA here is from genome assembly GCA_006937955.1 of Pachypanchax playfairii. NCBI lineage: Eukaryota > Metazoa > Chordata > Actinopteri > Cyprinodontiformes > Aplocheilidae > Pachypanchax > Pachypanchax playfairii. The sequence continues at coordinate 1,816,390 of SSNP01000090.1, forward strand.
TTAATTTAGTTATGAGAAAGGATTTTGTTTTGGTAACATCTACAGGGTGCGATGAAGGATTTCAGGAGCAGCTGGTGTCAAATATAAGAGAGCTTTCAGTACGAGATGGTTTGAAGAAGCTACAAGCGGCGCCACTTTGCTTGGCAGACAAGAAGGAGATCAGGTGACAGTGAAAAACATGAATGGCCTCGATTAAAAACACACTCAGCGATGATGAACATTGGGTCATGTTTTGATTGAATGCTCATCACCTGTATGTTTCCTCCAAAGACAAATTGCTTTCAGTTCTGAAGCTGAAAGTTCTCTCATCAGGAGGAACATCCCGTGCTGCAGTCGTTCATGTGTCTGTATTTCAAAGGTGATTTTAGAAGTTTTTTTTTATGTCTGTGTTTTTATGAATCACAACACTCATTTAGATGTTTTCTCTTGTTAGACTTGGCGGGACTGCGTCTTCAGCAGCCTCCCTGTTCTCAGCTCCCTCAAGTTGTGGCATTCAGCGCTGAAAAAGCTGAGCGGACGTTACGGAACCGGCGTGCTCTCCTACTTTCTTTTCCTGCGAACCCTCTTGTTCATTAACCTCCTTCTCTTCATCATCACCAGCTTGTTCCTGGTCATTCCTCAGGCCATCCACCCTCCTCCTTCTGACACGTCTCATCACGACCCTTTCAGTGGGCTCGACCTTCTCACCGGCACGGTGAGGCGGCTGTACATCAAACCTGACAGCAGGATTAAAAGACTTTCCTTCTTTCTCTGATGTGTCTTCACTGTCTCATCTTTACAGGGCTACATCTCTCACAGCTTGATGTTTTACGGTTACTACTCCAACACCACCATTAAACCATGTCAAGACGTCGGTTCGGGATCTGGTGACTGCGACAGCGACAAGTCGCAGATGGCGGCATACAGCATATCCACAGCGTACTTCTTCACTATTGCCATTTCCTTTTTTGTTATCTGCATCATCCTGGTTTACAGGTTGGAGAAAAAAAAAGACTCAATACCTGAAAGCAAACGTTTTCTTTAAAGAGGCCATTTCATACACATTTCAGGACTTTGTTGTTATTTCTTAAGTATTAACCAGTAATATGAAACATTTTATATCTAAAAAACGTCAGGAAACACTGATTAACAGACCTTTCAATCTGTGTGTATTAAAATTCGGATGGTTCCGGCTTCTTCCGTTGGGTTGCTTCGGCTGCAGCTCATTCATATTCATTATTCAAATTTGCTGGACTCTGATTGGCTAACAAACTAGCCTATGAGAGCCAGTATACTGTTTCCTGCCCCGCTGCGCATGGCAACGTCAGACGTCGTGCCTTCCTGTTTGATACGTCTTATGCTAATGGCTTTTAGCCAGCAGCATGCTAGGTGTGGTTTCAACTGCGGGAGCTGCCGAATACTAACGAACAAACAGATACAAATCGTTCAGACTCGGGAGAACTCGGGTGTTATCACCACCTGCGTAGTTTGAGAGATTAAAACTAAAAGAGAAGTTGTTGACCTGTTTTCACACCCACTATGAAGGTAAGAACACCTGTGGAGCTAAAATATTCAACAGAAACCTCAGAAAAACCGTTTTTAATGGAAGGGCCTCTTTAATACATTAATCAATTAATGGGTTTAATTGATTAATTAATCAATTTGATACAGTTTTGTTGGTCATATTCTCCTGCAGATTGTCCAAGTCCTTCGGGAAAAGTTTCCACATCCTCAAGTCCAACATGAACCTTTCGGAAAAGGTCTTTTGCTCGTGGGACTTTAAAGTCAGCAAGAAATCATCTGTTTTATTTCAGTCTGAGAAAATCAGCCTTCAGCTCAAAGTATGTACTTTTATTAAGCAGATTTTATTTTATTAATAAAGTTTCTATTTTTTGGTTGGTGAAGCTGAACTTCACACAGGAAATTCAGTTTTCACACCAAGTATTTCGTCGATCTTTTAAAGGAAGGGTTCGAAAATATGCGTCGAAACAAGCAGACCAGAATGACATTATCCTTCCCAGTGGTCAGAATACACCACGAGGTTAAATACTCAAGTTTAACTTCCTTTAATCTGTATGTACCAACAGGAGCAGCTGTCGGAGCTGACGAGAGGAGAACAGGTAAAGACCTGCACGCAGCGACTCTGCAGCTTTTTAATCCACCTCACAGCGTGGCTTCTGTGTCTGGCGAGCATCTTCCTCAGCGTCATGGGAGTCTGTTTCCTGTCAAAGGTTAGAGGCGACTGTCTGTGACTGTCACACATGTTGGGGTTTAAAAACTACTTTGAATCTATATGTAAATGACCAGTAACACCACAGCGAAAGCTTCCTGCCACATTTATTTCCTTCTGCTTTTTTTTCTTTTGAGCTAAATGCCCAACACATTTTTCAGACACACAAATGAAAAACTGCTAGTTGTCTTTGATTCACATCAAAACCTTTTGCTCTAGAAAACAGTCAAATCACAACATTCAGAATGTTGCAGTGAACTAACCAACATAGTTTTTTTTATAAAGGCATGAAAATATCTCTAATTAGTAAAGGTTTAACTTTTTTTCTAAGCGTTTTTCTTGTCTTCTGCTCAAAACATGTAGGTCTGGGTGTTGCAGCCCGTCTCTGACGTGTTTTCCCTTCCACTGAACATCACTGAGCACGTTCCTGAAAATGTTTTGATCTTGCCTGCAGTGGTGTCCAGCTTTAACCTGCTACTTCCTGGCGTCTTCAACTTGTGTGCGTGGTTGGAGAACTATAACTCACCTAGTACACGTGTGTATGTCTCCATCTTCAGGTAAGAGAAAGTATTGAGTATCTCACATCTCAGTAATAAGCAGTGATGTGTTAAAAAGATTTGAATAGAAAGTCAATCCTCCAACAGTTTAAGGTTTTATTTATCAGAACACAGTTAAATGATCTGATCTTTACTAAGTTTTAAAGTTGTTTAAACTCAGTCTGAATTATACAAAAACACACTGATTCAATCTTGTCATTAAGTGTTAAATAAAACAAGGCCAGTTTGGTAAAGCTGTGTTTGAAAAACAAAGTCTATCCAACAATTTAACACATTGGAGAACCACCTTTATAACAATATCTTACAATAGTAATAATCTGTAGGACTTTATCAGTCTCTCACATTATGGCTGGCAAATTCTTCTTGAAGAGCTATTCCATTAAAAACTGTTTTTCTGAGGGTTCTGTTGAATATTTTAGCTCCACGGGTGTTCTTACCTTCATAGTGGGTGTGAAAACAGGTCAGTAACGTCTCTTTTAGTTTTTATTTCTCAAACTACGCAGGTGGTGATAAAACCTGAGTTCTCCCGAGTTCGAACAGCCTGTATTTGTTTCGTCACAACTCCTTTGTTTGTTAGTATTCAGCAGCTCCCGCAGTTGAAACCACGCCTAGCATGCTGCTAGCTAAAAGCTGTTAGCATAAGACGGAGCAAACCTGAAGAGACTCGGTGCGCTGTTGCCATGTGCAGCGGGGGCAGGAAACAGTATACCTTGCTCTCATAGGCTAGTTTGTTGGCCAGTCTGAGTCCAGCAAATTAGCATAATGAACATTAATGAGTTGCAGCTCAAAGCCTGACGAATCTTCATGCAGATAGATTGAAAGGTCTGTTAATCAGTGTTTCCTGACATTTTTAGATATAAAATGTTTCATATTACAGGTTAATACTTAAAAAATAACCACAAAGTCATGAAATTTGTGGGAAATGGCCTCTTTAATAACAGGGCTTCAGTTCATCTGGGTTTGACTCTGATTTGATTTTTACAACACACAGAGCCAGCCCTGAACTGCATGGTGCCCTGTGTGAAAAGGGATTTTGGCGCCTTTTACAGCCCAGAACAGAAACAACACAACCTAATAACCGGATTATGGTGCAATAAATATTTATTTATACTAAAATGAATTGTACAGCTTATGAATTGAACAGTGCAATGAAAAAATCACGCTTAATATTAACAGTAAACAATTACAAAAAGTAACAACTGATAAAAGGCCTTTATTTTATGTCAATAATAATAATTGTGATTTGGCACCCCCTCCAGCAGATGGCGCTCTAGGCAATGGCCTGAGTAGCCTATGCTCAGGGCCGGCCAAGGCAACACATTCATTCTGTTCTTTTCAGCCCTTATGTTGCAGACTTGCTGCTGTTTGTTGGATCATTTTCCTGTTTCATGACCTGCAAAAACAGCCTAAGTCCACCACCTCGCTGCCACCTGATAGGCTGTGTTTGGTTCTCATTAAACATCTGTATGCTGGTCTGATCTGTCCAGAGGACAGTGTTCCAGACATCTTGTGGCATCACAGTCTGACCTTGGAATGAATTTGCTGGAACATTTACATTTGGGAAAATTGCCAACCATATTAAAAGATTTTTTTTCCCATGTGAATATTTTTTTCTCACTTGTAGAACGATGATCTCTGGACTATTTCTAAATGACCTTTCAATCTCAGCCTCTCGTTAACACACACCTGTATGCTCCAGATCCACAAACATCCAGACTTTTCTCACACAACTTTTCCATATCTGCTTAAATAACAACATCTATGGGAATTTTTTAAAATTTAGACATTATTTAAATAATTTATATCACTGAATTTTTATCCTGCATGATTCTGAATTTGTTTGTACTTTAAATTTGCCAGCAAAAATTCACCTGCAAATTACCGAACTCTTTATGACCCAAGCCAAAGCAATCAGCAATAGAACGAGTCGAGCGGAGGCGTAGTAGTACTTCCTTCTAGGTGACGTCGCTCATGAGCTGTTGATTAAATGGAAAATAATGTGTGTATCGTCTCCTAAACTTCTCAGGAACGCGTTGTTAAAGATCAGCATTGTTGGACTTCTGTGTTATCATTGGCTGGGAAAAATTGCAGTTGAACAAGTAAGTTTACCTTGGCAAGTTACAAACATCCTCATTTTAAAATCTCTCATCATTAGGTGAAGCTATATTGTAAATAAAAAAGAGCTCTAAAAAATGGTGACATCTGACTTGATTAGCAGTCATCCTTGTTACTCTACATATAAACGAACATAACGAACCCTTTTTGTTGTTTGTTTTTAGTGTTGGGAGAATTTAGTGGGACAAGAACTCTATCGACTGCTCCTGATGGACTTTATCTTCACAGTCCTTCACACATTTTTAGGAGAGTTTCTCTGGAGGTAAATGTTTGTTTTATCAATAAACTTTATTAAAATCACTCCCTTCCAATAACATGACCTCGTTCCTTCAGGCTGTTCTCGAAGAAAATGCTGAATAGAAACAGGAAACCGGTGTTTGATATCGCTCGTAATGTTCTGGAGCTTATATATGGACAAACTTTAACATGGTAAAAAGTATCATCTTAAATCTTATTTGAAATATATTGTAAACTAATTAGGAATTGGGGTTTGAGAGGTATTTTGTGGTCTCCAGGCTTGGCGTGCTGTTTGCTCCGCTGCTTCCTGCGGTTCAAATCGTAAAACTGTTTGTGTTGTTTTACATGAAGAAGGTTGGTAAAGCTGCGTGGTGACAAGTCATTATCTAACATGTCATAACAGAATGTAAAGCATTCTTCTGGTTTTTTTTTTCCTTCCTCAGGGCAGTTTGATGCTCAACTGTCAGGCTTCCAAAAAACCCTGGAGGGCCACTCACATGACGACACTGTTTATCACTCTTTTATGCTTCCCCTCCTTCCTCGGTGCAGCCGTGACTGTTGTTTACACAGTTTGGATGTGAGTCCAACATTCTTATCGCTCTTCAGATGTCGTGCTAACACGTAACTTCAACACCGAAAGAAACAAAAGCATTAGTCAGTGTCTTTCTTTTAAAAACAAGTCGATGAGTCTTAAAAAACAAATAGGGGGAAACATATTGTTTTAAATCCCATGACATCCGCACGAACGGAAACAAAATCCTAACAAGTATCGGCTGTGTATTTTTCTTACTGTTCAATTTGTGTAACAGTATATATATATTTTCTAAAAAAAATACCCAACACTGCTTTTCTGATACATTTACACACATACTGATTGCAAAGTGTGAGATTTAGTGTCAGTATTAGTGTTGCTGAGATTGTTGCTTTAATCTTGGCATTTTAAAAAAAAACTGTTTTCCTTTAACAAAAATCTAAAAAACCGATAAAGAGACAGTCTGTGAAGAAAATAGTAAAATAAAAAGCTATAATTGCATTTTATTTTATACAAAAAAAACTATTTTTTAAAACCAGGATGGAGCTCAGATGAAGTACAAATGGTGTAACCAGATGTTTATTATCCTCCCTTGTTCAGGATTAAACCCTCATCAACATGTGGACCTTTTAGGAATCTTACCAGAATATTTGAGTCGGGGTCGCAGTGGGCTGTGAAGCTGAAGAACTCTCATCCGATTCTCGCCTGGCTTAGCTCAGCCTACAGCATTCTGATAGATAACCCTCTCCTCTTATTCCTACCCACTGGTATACTGTTGTAAGTGCAGAAGATCACAGAATTATTTATCTTTTATGTTGATTTATTGATTTGTTTTTATCATTCTTTTCAGGTTGGTGATATATTTTCACACTCAAATTGTCGACGGCCAAAGAAAAATCATCAGCCAGTTAGAAAAGCAAATTGAAAATGTATGCATCTTGAAATTGTTTAACTTCTGGATTATTTTTTTTTCCTATGGATCACAGTTTGTTTTTTTTTAATTCCCCAGACTCGGGAAATTCCTAATCAAATGAAACATTTTCTTCATACAAACTGGGTTGAAGCTAAAAGTGCAGGATGTGCAGTCTCGTCATGTTTGAAATTCTAACGTGTGTTTTAACTCTTGCAGGAAGGAAAGGATAAAAAGTTCCTCATCACGCAACTTCAGCATCTTCATGAACAAGGATAATCTTTTATCATTTGAACATAATTCTGACTGGTATTTTATTTCATTTCCTTATTGTGTTGATGATCTTATCTCTCAATGAGAATTACATGACAATTTTACAGGGAAACATTCTTCTTTCCTCAGAAAGATGATATCAGACTATACACCAGGATGTTGTCTTTTAAATTGTATCATCACCATCAGGGTTAAAAACAAAACTGAAGACAAAAATCTGGCGTGATTTACAATCTGTTAACACATAATTGTCAGACTTCCTATTTAATGTTAAAGTAAAGATAACATTGTGTATTTTGCCTCTTTTTTATGTTTCAAACCATTTTTTAATACTTTAAGAAAAGTATTGTTGTACTGTTTGTAAAAACAAATTAAATTTGTTTGAGCTTAAAATGTGGTTCCATGTCAAACAGGTGTAGCAGAACAGAACCACACAGCTGTTGTTTCATCTCCTGCACTCAGTATATCCACATCAGTTTATCTGTGAAGCACCAATTCATAACAAAAGGCAGTATACAGAAACACGTCCAGCTTATATTGAAAGGTCAGGATTTAGAGTTAAATATATACAAACCATTCAATCTGATATGTTTCAGATTCAATTAAGTTCTAAAATGCAAATGTAGTAAAGATAAGTATAATTTCAGCACAATCCTCCATTCTGAGCAGCACAAAGTGAAATATTTTTACTGTAACAGAAATCCCCAAATGTTGATAATCTTGATTCTGGCAGCCAAACTAGTCGAGTTGCAACACTAGAGGAAGTAGCAGGTTATTTCCTTGTTAGTGTGTATAAAGCAGGTTACACTGAGCATCAAGTCACTTTAAAGACCTGGTTGATCTCACGTTGACTTCTCCATCATGACTTCTAGTAAGTAAAGAGTCTCTTCTGTTTAGGTTTCCTTTCCAAATCAGTGTTCTAATTTATTTTTACTTTTTTCTTTGAGCTGTCTTGAAAAACATGTTTTATCTTTCTTTTCCTTTAGGAGGGTATATCATTATTTCAGATAAGACAGTCAGAGATCGATTCTCTCAGTTGTGTCAAGTGGTAAATATTTATTTTTTATATGGACTTCTTAACTTAAAGCTAAATATTATCATCATTACCATTAAGCTCTGTTTGTTAAATCCTTCAATAGGAACATGGATTGGTCATAACAGAACTGAGTCCCAACATAAGTGAGGAATGTGTGCAGGCTTACTTTACACAGCTGAGATTCCACACAGCATGTACGGTAAGCTGAAGTATAAACCTTTTCTATGTGCCTTTGGTTCTGGATTTTAGTTAATTGTATTTTTAGAAAATAAATGTTTGAAACATTTGAATCCCAGATCAAGAACTACAACAAAGACCAATCAGTGGCCTTTGTCAGGTTTGCATCAGCAGATGAAGCAGACAGAGCAGACTGGGATGGTTCTCACTGTATTGGTGGGACGGAGGTGAAAACAAGACGATTTGTTTTTCCAAAGGTGAGAAGAAGACACAAGGTTTCTCCATCTGTAAGATTTATTTAGTTTTTGACCTTGCAGACCTTGATATAAATATCTTTCTTACAGACTGAAGACAAATCAGATGAAGAGCTGACGTTAAGCCCTACTAAATGTCCACAGCGACAGACAACGTGTGTGGGTTGAATCCTGAAAGACCCTCAATGGTTAGATAAAAAACATGTATTTAAACCAAATTGAGTCTTTTATGACTGTATGAAATAACTTCCAACTATTATTTAAACTTCTTGTATGACTTGGTGAATTAAAGTGATGTGATTCCTTTTGGGTTTCTTTTTTTTTTTTTGCACAATTCTACATTGTTGTCATGTTAATATACTGTATATGATCATGAAGATGAGAAACAACCAATCACATTGTACTGCTCTGCTTGCAAGTGAGTCCTGCTGAACTTAGTACACTCACTGTGAATTCTGAATAACTTTGAACCACATTGTTGATTTTTACAATAAAATTAAATACAAATAGTATTCATGTTGTTGATGTGTTTTTTTTTTGTTGAAGTTGATTTTTCTGGTAATTAATCTTTCATCCATCAATTGTCTGTTTAAAAACTGTAATTATTAACGAAATTAATAAGAGTGTGAGGATTCCTGAAGAGCGAAGGTGAAGTGGGATGGTGTTGATCTCTAAGAACAAGGGAGACGTACATGAGTTGTGGAAATTACAGGTGAATAAAGTTTATGTGTTACATAATGAAGCGAGTATTTATGAGCAACAGTTTGGCTTTATGCCAAGAAATAATACCACAGATGTAGTATTTGTTTTGAGAATGTTGATGGAGAAGTACAGAGAAAACCAGATAAGCTTCATTGTGTCTTTATAGATCTAGAAAAAGCTTCTGACAGGGTACCGAGAGAGGAACTGTGTCTCTGTAAGAGGACGTCAGGAAGAGCAGAGAAGTATGTTAGAGTGTTAGCTCAATGTGCAGGTGGGACTGTATCAAGGACCAGCTTTGAGCCCCTTCTTGTTGCTATGGTGATGGACACATTGACAGATGTTATCTGTAGTGAGAGCAAGGAGCAGTTGAAGGAACATCTGGAGAGGTGGAGGTGCTCCGAGAAGAAGTGACAAAAGAGTCTCAGCCAGAATGAAAGGACGGTGGACAAGACATGTGAGACCAGCCATGTTGTCTGGTTTAGAGACGGGACCACTGAGGAAGGGACAGAAGACACAGCTAGAGGGAGCAGAAATGAACATGTTGAGGTTCTTTGGGAGTGATGAGAATGGACAGGATCAGGAATGAGTCCATCAGAGGGACGAGGATGGACAGGATCAGGAATTAGTCCATCAGAGAGACGAGGATGGACAGGATCAGGAATGAGTCCATCAGAGGGACAAGGATGGACAGGATCAGGAATGAGTCCATCAGAGAGACGAGGATGGACAGGATCAGGAATGAGTCCATCAGAGAGACGACACATGTTAGAGATAAAGTCAGAGAGACTGAGATGGTTTGGACATGTACAGAGGAAGGACAGTAGGTTTATTGGGAAAAGGATGCTGAGGTGTGAACATCAGGCAGGAGGTCTAGAAGAAGACCAAAGAGGAGATATATGGATGTAGTGAAGGAGGACACGAGGTTGGATGGTGTGAGAGAAGAAGAGGACAGATGGAGACAGACGAGCTGCTGTGGCGACTCCTAAAGGAGCAGCTGAAAAGAAAAGTAGTTCTTTTACTTTCATTCTCAGTGTGTTAAGTTAAAATCATCTGTCTTATATTTCTATTAGATTATACTCTTAATGTCAATTTGAAACTGTTTTGTTTTTGTGCTCATTAATTGTTACACTACTAAAATGGAAAAGTTTAGAATTATGACATGAGCCTTCTTACAAATAATGTTTCATGACGGTGGTAAAAACAAGGAATTGAGTTTTTTTGCACTGAGTTGCAGACAATCTGTCAATAAAAAATCTTTGCATGGAGGAAAAGCTGATGTATTTGACAAACACGTCACAATGAGGATGCAACTGTAGTTACTAAATGAAGTATAAAATGTCAGATAACAATCAGGACCAGCTTGACGTCTTCGTTTCTGTTGAATGAAAAGCAGATAAAGGGAAAGAACAATGAAAATATAATAAATATTCCAAGTTCTTGACCCTTTTAAAGTGTCAAGTCTTTTTCAGGTTAAGGTCAGAAAACAATTTGAATGGTTCTGCTATATTTTCTATGTAAATCTTAGAAAAACACGACAGTCTCATTTTCTTTTGGTGTCATGCATCAAACCAGCATATTTAGAATATTTTACAGCAACAACAATCCCCAAACACTAATAACTTTGATTCTGGCAGCCAAACAAGTTGAGTGACTTGTATCACCTTTAGAAATATTCTTCTTATAAACTTCAGTAGGAAGCAACACTAGAGGAAGTAGCAGGTTATTTCCTTGTTAGTGTGTATAAAGCAGGTTACATTGAGCATCAAGTCACTTTGAAGACCTGGTTCATCTCACGTTGACTTCTCCATCATGACTTGTAGTAAGTAAAGAATATAAGTGTTTACGTTATTTTATTTTTACTTTTTTCTTTGAACAGTCTTGAAAAACTTGTTTTATCGTTTTTCTTTAGGAAGGGTGTATATCAGTATTCCAAAAAAGACAGATAGAGATCAATTCTCTCAGATGTGTCAAGTGGTAAATATTTATTTTTACAATGACTTTTCTTTAAACTTAAATCTGCATATTATCATCATTACCATTAATCTCTGTCTGTTATATCATTCAACAGGACCATGGATTACTCATAACAGAACTGAATCCCATTATAAATGAGGGATATATGCAGGCTTATTTTAGACAGCTGGGATTCCACACAGCATGTATGGTAAGCTGAAGGATAAACTTTTTCTATGTGCCTTTGTTTTTGTATTTTAGCGGATTAAATAATAAAAAGTAGAAGGAAAATAATTTACACAACATGAACATCCTTTTTTGTCTTTTTAAAAATGTAATCCCAGATCAAGAACTACAACAAAGACCAATCAGTGGCCTTTGTCAGGTTTGCATCAGCAGATGAAGCAGACAGAGCAGACTGGGATGGTCCTCACTGTATTGGTGGGACGGAGGTGAAAACAAGACGAGTTGTTTCTCCAAAGGTGAGAAGAAGACAGTTTTTTTTTTCCATTTGTAAATGTAAAAAGTACATTTTCTTTTCGAGACTACTGAACCTGATCAAAAAATCTTCCTTGCAGATTGAAGATAAATCATTTAAAGAACAAATTTTAAACTCTTCTAAATGTCCACGACGTCCACCAATGGCTCTGGGCTACATACTGGAAGACCCTCAATGGCTAGATGAAAACACTGAATAAAGAAAAACATCATGTTTTTGACCTTTTAAACCAAACTGAGTGTTTTATGACTGCATGGAATAACTTCAAAATATTATTTAAACTCCTTGTATGACTTGATGAGTTAAAGTAATGTGATTCCTTTTGTTTTATGTGCATAAATATTCTACAGTGTTGTTGTCATGTACTGTTATGCTTGCAAATGAGTCATGGTGAACTTAGTACATTTGCTATGAATGTTGAATGACTTCTCTGCCATGAAATAACTTTGAACCACAATAAAATTAAATTTACAAATAGTTTCATGTTTTTTATGTTGAATATATTTTTTCAGGGATGAATCAATACAATTTAAAATTTTAACTATTTGTTTTTTATATGTAATGTAAGAAAATTACATTTGAAATTATTTATTGGCTTTAATTCACATTTAACCACTAAATGAAACAATGTAGGCTGCATTGTAAACATACCCTTTTTTACTGCATCGTAAACCTACTTGACGTGAGAGTCCTGTCACGTGAGATGTAACGATGACGTCAGAGATAAACAGCCAACCCCGTGTGTAGCGCCAAATTTCCCCGGTACTGTGAAAACATGGCGGCGAAAGATACAGAAATTTGCTTTAAAAAGGTAAAAACAAACAGCTTTGTCTTACTCGTATTAGTTAATGCTCATTGTGCTACTTTTTGTACAAATAGAATACTATTTTAAACACATTTTATTTGTAACTATTGCTGCTTGCATTGCTTCCTTCTTCTACTTCCTTCGTAAAAACTCTTCCTGTGTGTTTATTCTTAGATCACGTGAAGTATTTAGACTCTCTAGTGATTAAATGTTGTCGCCGAAGGGAAGATCATTCCACGTATAATGAAAATTCACTTTATTTCGTTCTTCTTGCTGAAAACATAAAATATTTCCAGGATATCTAGAGAAACATTCATTTCCTCAGTGCAGTTTTTTGTGTGGAATTTGCGTCTAAATGATCTCCGAGATATGTTCATTAAACGCTCAAATAAATAACTGTAGATAAGTTTTATGCATTTTTGCACACTAATTATATTGACTCAAACAAATATTATTCATTTGGGTTGTGTTCTCTATTCTTTTTATAAAGGAAACAGTAAGCAAACTCTTATCAAGCTTTTTCAAGGAGGACAAAAGTAAACGTGAGTTTAACATTTATGTTGTTTTTAATCTCTTTCTCTTTCGTTTGTGGGTTTATGACTTGGCTTTATGATCTTTCTTTGTGTTACAGTAAGTGGCGATTCTGTAATCCTCATGACAGAAATCCTAAAAGTATTTGTACAAGGTGATTGCATTTCAGGTTTTTATTGATATTACATTATAATGTTTAAATAAAAGCTGCATGATGGTAAAAGTATTTTCACCCACAGAGGCTGCAATGAGATCGCTGAAACAAGCCGAGTTGGAGGACTGTGACCAAATCGAGATTGAACATTTTGAAAAGATTCTGCCTCAGCTGGTATGCAGTTCAACAGGCTCTGAGTTGCATTTGAGGTTGTTGATTGAGATGGATTTTAAATATTTAGTGTAAAAACAGCTTTTTGTTTTTCTTATATATTGCACATAGATGTTCCTCAGAGGGACTTATAACCTTGCATGTTACTTAATTGCATTAGAGGGCAGAATTTGATTGAGGTCTACCTGAACTCTACTCAGAGTTATCTAAGATTATAATAATGTAGACTGAATTAATTTTGAAAGCATCCTTGTGTGTTAAGTTCCTGTCATACACGTTTGGTTTTGAATATAAAGTTGCGAAACTTAATGCACTTTTTTGATACTAAGAATGATATTTGTACTTATTTTCAAGTTCTAATGTCTCAGGCAATGTTACATTTGAAGGAATATTATTTATATTTATTTATGTTTTCATCTTGAAGATGTTAAATTGGAAGTAATTTTTAGTTTTTCTTTTTTTAAATGAAACACTAACTATTTTGCATGATGTGAATGCAATAGAATGTATTTTATAAAAGTATGTTTTATTTGATTACTCGATTAATCGATCGAATATTTGATAGAATACTCGATTACTAAAATATTCGATAGCTGCAGCCCTCATAAATTTGTTTTTATTAACTTGCAGTCTTGCGTCTCTTCTCGGTTTCAGCTTCTGGACTTTTAGGATGACCACCAGATGGAGCCAGAGTGCTGCCAACACGTTTCCTCAAGTTTCGCCTCACAGCCTTCTTTATTATTACAGTAATTCTGTAATTTCCCTAATCTGAGATTCAATTAGATTTGGATTATTTTTTTTATTGTCTGGGTTTTGTGATATTGAATTTAAAGAAGCAGCAATGCTGTGTAAAGCACGTCCACCAATAAGGGCCACCTGTGCTCATCCGTAGAACAACAGGTGCTTCCAGCATGCTTCATCAAAGCCTCCAGGAGCAGTTGGAAGCAATTAGAGTAATAAGGGGAGCAGCCAGTCCTTTAGATGATGACAAGTGCCAGGGGGAAAAAAAGAAGTACCCCCTCCGGCCACTTTGAAGTTCCCTTTTGCTGTCCTGCGATGTTTGGTTAGAGGTGGGGGGAAGGGCAAAGGGGACCTCTGGCACAGGGGGAAAGTTGAATGGGAGTGTGTGAGCGCTTGTATGTGTGCATGTGTTAGCCAAACGTGGCCAGAGACCACACGCATAGATATTCAGTTTGAAAGGAAACATAACAAAACACATTGGAACATGGTCCAAGAGGAGCAGGGTGTAATTCTGAGAGTAAATAAACAAAAGAGGCGAGCAGTCGAGGTGCTTTCTCTACTTTCATCGCAGCAGAGGGGGGCGAGTCGGGCCTACAAGAGAGAAGCTAATGGGGGGTTTCCTAACCCAAGTGGTTCTTATGTTTTTCCACCAGTGATGTATTTGACCAAAGTGTCTTTACTCTGACTCAGCATTGCTGCAGAACACCTCACACTATTTATTTGTGTGGCTCCTGGGTGACTCACAGTGTACAGCTGGAAGCAACTTAAGTGAAAGTCAAGAATCCAGACCCAATGAGGTGTTCAAGGACACAGCACATGGAGTTTGGCCTTCTTTTGTTGTTGTTGTCAGTGAACTCGCTTTTATTCCGTAAATAACTAATTTTCTTGTGTTAATAATTAATTTTTTTTTTTGTCAATCTCTGTTTTTCCTCTTGGGTCTAACAGCATTTAAAATAATAGATGCAGGGACATAAACAGGAAATAAGTGACACCTAGTGGCTGGCTGCAGTATATGTTTTACAGCAAGCCCCGCCCCCTTACCAACAGGACATTTCCTGACTAAAAAAGAGAAGTACATCTTAGATCATTTTTTTTGCAGGTTTTGACTCCTGGTGACTCGTATAATTCCTATCTTGTTACTGAATGTCCAACTTCATTTTTCTGATAGTTATATAGTTTGATGCTAAAACAAGGCCTTGGCTCTGGTTCTGAAAATACAGCTTAGTAGCACCTGGAAATGGGATATTCTAGCTTCAAAGTAGATATACCATTATGTTGATGTTTTGGTCATGCCCAGGAAGTAGCTCCTTCAAATTTTTGTACATGGCTGCTAAAGTTTGTTAGCTTTCTAAAATAAACATTTTCACATGTATTTCTTGAATCTTTTTTCACGTTCTCTCTTGATATACAAGCCGCTGGAGGATCCATAGCTGGCAGTGTGCAACACTACTGTATGACTCTTCTTATTCCTACCAGTGGAACAAATTCCATGTGAAGGCAACATTATTAAACATGAGGAAAAAAAAAGATAGGACAAGAACGGGGAGGGGTGCTCTTACTCTTGAAAGTAATGGGTTTAGGCTTTTCTTGATCATACATTAAAGGCAGGGAGTGTCGACAGTAAGTCCAGACGCTTTGGAGAACCTCTAAAATGAGAAGCCTTTCCCAGGAGACGGAGGCTGATCTGTCTCCAGTCTTCTGGCTGCTTTTTGGACAATGCTGCACTTTGGATCAGGCTTTCAGATACTGATCTAGTGGTTGTCATTATTACCACTATCAATGTACTTGCCAAGCTAATGTCTGTTTTGTTAGATGGATATTAAGAATACAATCCCTCCATGGATTAAAACAACGTTTTCTCTTAAGAAGCTCTTGAGACATTGATTTGTAGTTGCGATTTTTTTTAAACAATCTGTATAAAGTGCAATAAATTAGCGAGGTATGAATAATCGTGATTTACGGAGATGTTTGTCTGGGGTGGAGTTGTCTGGATTTACTGAGGAGACCCCGTGAGGACACGTTAGGATTATATCACATTCCTTAATTCTTCGTTCACCAGCCTGCGGTCGCTTCTTTTTTTTTTTTTTCTTCCAAGAATGACACAGCTTGTCAGATCTCTCCAACTTTCTGTCATCTCCAATCTTCTTTCTATGAAAAGTCAACATAATACACCCATTTCTTTGGCTGCAGGTTTTTTTTTTTTTTTACTTTTGATATTTTTGCTGCAGCAGCAGCTGCAACAGCCAAAACATGCGAACTACATCAAGGCTAAGAAAAAAAACTTTTATGCACAAAGAAATTTCTGAAACATTCTACAACTTTCTCATTAATTAATCTGTAAGATGTCTGTTGAAGTTGTGCAAAATGTTTATATTATTTTACTTTTTCCTTAGAAAACACCAGGATTCTTGATATATTAACAGGTGTTGCTTGCCAAAAGTCTTTCACCGTCACATCTTCATGCAAGATACATAAGATGCCGTGCATGTGGTGCGATGCAAATGTGTTTGCGTGAATGTTTAGCTTCCTCTCGGGCTGTGATGCATTAGTGTTCAGGAGGCAGGAGGCCCTTGTAGCCCCCTGACGGGCATGGAACTGTCTAACAATGGAGCAATACAGGAGATGTAGAGCGGTGAAATTCCAAGTAGATGAGTAGATGAGAGACTTTCAATGCATGCAAAACAAAAAGATGCACATGTTTGTACACAAAGAAAGAAAAAATGCTGCAGATGTTTGGCGTGTTTGTGCAGAGAGAATGCACAGATTCATTTAGGACATGTGGATTTCTGGGAGGCCCCGGGCCTCTATGAGGGGCCTGGGGTCCTTGGGCTAAGATTGGTTAGGGAGCCACGAGGCCCACGCTGGGGATGAGTAGAACATACCTGGCAGTTTGAGCCACTTTGGCGCTCTGCTGGGATCACTTCTAAACGATTGTGGCGCTTGGCCGTTAGTCTGAGGCTGGGGATGGTGTGCTGCTGTGCTCTGTGTATCGGCCACGGCTTTGCTAGCCACAGGGGACGGAAAGGATTCTTCCGGAACCAGTGAGGTGGATGATAAGGTCAAAGACCTTGGCACGCAGCTGAAGAGGAGAAAAAAAAAGGAGCAAGAGAGATGTACAATTAGGCCCGCAGCTGGGTTATTTCTGAAGCAATGCACTACTTATCTTAACTGTATTACCCTCGTTCTTCAACCTGCCATCGCCTCTGCTCTCCACTTCCCTCTTCTGAGTGGCGGTCAAGGGACAAGCAGAAAACAGGCTAATCCTCTTACGTAACTGCACAAACTCAACACAACAAGGCCATTTAATTAACTTTTTTGGGGGCTTCTAAAAATAGGGATGCAGTTCAGACGAGGTTACTTCAAAAGATGGAGGTGGAGGTCAGCAGAGCACTCTCTATTTTTAGCACTCATCAAACCAGTGACATAAAAATACTCACAAGATCTGTCACTCATGCTAAGAGAAGCTGTGGACCTGAAGGTCACGCATTAGAAATGATGAAAGAGCCGATGTTTAATGACATTTAAAAAGAGGCAAAGTAATGACCAAAATCTCTTTAGCTGGTGGCAGGAGGCGTAGTGGGAAGTCGGCGTTCGTGAGATTTCTGAAGGAACTTTATTGACAGACATAAAACGCTTAGCGGTGGGCAGTAGCATCAAAACAGGGTGGATTTTAAAGAGGATGGAAATTAGTTCTTCAAAATCACAAATCTTTGCAAACAAGTCTAAATTTGAGGTCAAACATGTCTGTCTTTGGGTTCCTTCTCAAGTCTTGAAGCCAGCATGTTAGCCGTCTGTCCTCACAGTAATGGGGGGGGGGGGTTCCACCGGAACCCTAAATTAGCCCTGGAGAGTCTTTCATGTAGACATGGGTTCATGTGAGATTTCAAGAAAGGTCAGGATGTGAGGTTAAAGGTCATGATGCAGTGTTGGTCCTTGTCTTTAACAGCTTCCTCTCTGCCATGTTGTGCTAACCTGAGCTGTAATCCCTTGTGACGCAGTTCAAAGATGAGAGGCTGGCGCACCTTTAGGTGCAGGAATACAGCTCCACACCACTTCTAGTTGAGGCAGTGTAAAACTAATTTAGCATCAAAGCAAGGTCGTGTTTGCAAAACCTGCTGGGATTATTATTACAGCACTGAATTAGTGGTTTGATCATCTTTTAAATAACACATCCGTGTCCAGATACAGCAAGGTGACTTTTTCTGTGTAGGAAATAAGATTTGAAAAAGCTAAATAGACTTCTTCTTTTCTCTGACATGAAAACTAGGAACCAGAGGTGATTTACTGCAGGCTGTCCCGACGCCAGAAACGCCTGGAAATAAACCAGATCTGCTGGAAAAGTAGTTTGCCTGAAGAAGAGGAGAAGAGAGTAAATGCAGAGTGTCCCATATGACACAACTAGGGGACAGCTAGATCCAATATGTCATCAGGTCACATGCTTCTAATTCTAATTAGGCTCCCAGCACACACACACAAAAAAAACTTTGAAAGAAGACACGTTTGAACCACTCTTTACCAAAGCTGTTCCACCTTCATCTAACAAAATGAGAAGAGTAACGTTAGTTTCCAGACATACAGCGTATACCCTCGCCAAAAACAGCAAAGGAGCGCAGATCCACTCCCTCTGAACTGTAATTTAAAATAATGCCTCTCCTGGAAAAACAACAATAAATTTGAAAGGGCTTCAAAGGGGCCGTCGGGGCTCTCACTCCTCTAAAACAAAAGCACCGGCACGTAGAATAAAAAAAAAACAAAACACCCGGTTGCTCGTACTGCAATGAACCAGACATCTAACAGCTCACTGAAACAGAGAGCGAGGCTTTGTTGGATTAGATTTACTGTGCAGAGACTTTTTGTTGTCAGTTTCGAAGAGTCGTGACTAAACAGCTCATCTTTCATCATCTCGTCTCATTTTGTTTAGTTTCCATCATCCTCAGTGCACAGATGCTTTCCTTTATCAGACAATATAAAAACAAACACATGTTTGATGCCAAATTAAATTAAAATCTCTTTAAATTTCAGCAATGTGGGAGTTTAATGTATGTGTCATCAGTCTGTCAGAAGGGGTGAATAACAGGAGGACAACTGGCAAATTACTTGCTTTCAAAAAGTACAGGATGCAGGCCCAGACAAAATGTACAGCTATGTGACTGTAAAGTGATTTAGTATACTTTAAAGGGACTTAAGGCAAGATTTGTGAAAAACTACACATGCATGTCCAGTTTATTCAATGCTAATGGGTCATGAAGCATTAAAAACCCAAAATAACGAGGCCATCCGCATATATGTCTGTTGCCTTGGAAACGCTGTGTGCCACATAATGCGCTGCAGTTCAACGTCCGAATTTCCCGCGCAGTTGTAGGGATGTGACGTAAATTGACGCTGCATGCGCGTTGCCGACAGCTCTTGAACAGGCATTTGGGAGTGAAAACGGATGCTGACATGGCTCATTTCCTTGTGACCAGGTGAGAAAACATTATAGGTCGTGTTTAGAGCCTGATACAGTATGAAAATGATGAGATCAAATCAAATAACAGAGTGGAGAGACCTGACGTGAAGTATGTTAGCCTCCCCGGTGCAGTGCTGTGAAGACGAACCGTCTGTAAAGTGTCTGTGCGCGCTCCCGTGCCGGCTTGGCTGGTGGCTGCAGTTAGCCACAGCGTCTGTCGCGGCAGCACTGAGTCCGATTTTGTAAAGCTGCCTTAAGTTCCTTTAATCTTCATTGTTTTTACATTTCTGTTGATTCTTTAATGAAATGATTCATTTCAAATATAAATGAAACCTAGAAAACATCAAAATGAGATTCATTTAAATCAGTGATGATGTTGTCTACATTTCTTCTTGTCCTGGTTTTTGTAAATGGAAAACATTGTGTTGTAACTCAAATTCCATCAGAAATGAAGGCACAGACTTCTGCAACTGGATATCTCGTTGCAGACGCTCTACGTTGAATGAGGAGAATTCGTGACGCACATCAGTGGAAGTGCAATATCCTGCATCCTGATTCTGTCACAAGGCACAGCCGGGACACGTCTGAGTGCCCAAAGAGAAAAGGCCAGGTGTCCCCCGGTATTCTTGTATTCCCCCTCCAACAATCCAGAGTTGAGTTGATCTTACTAACGATTAGCACCAGGGAGCTACCACCACCCTTGGCACAGGATCCTGAATCACTGAGCTGTGGAGCTGAATGGAAATGAGAACTTAGTTGACTTACAATTGGTGCCTGACTGAGGAAATTAGATCAAAAGAAGAAACAGATCATTTAGTGTGGCAGTATTTAAGATCTCTGATTAAATCAGCTCCACGTTGTAACCAGGTGCACTTTGCTGCCATGATGCTGTTTGACATATAAACATAAAATATTCTGAGCAGGACAGTCAGACTAAAACATGCATTCAATAAGCAGCTTTAATATGAACTGCTGGTTTTTATTTTTCAGGTTAGATAAAAACTTTGCAGAGGAATGGATGAATTATTCTGATTTGATGAGAAATATTTATACTAAAACAATTTACTGGTAAAATCTTTTCTACAATCCAATCATCCAGTCAAGAAAATGATTTTTTTTATCAAAAATTTGTCTGTGACAATAAACTTTTAACTAGTCAGAGAAAAACATGCTCTTATTTTTCAATGGGCAACTGCTAAAAAAATGTTATTTAAAACTTGTCAAAAGACTGAGAACTTCACAAATAATTGTAGAACCGCAACATTAATTGATTCCAGGATCAATATTTAAAGTGTGGGTTTAAAATCAGAGTTTTACAGCACAGAGGAATTAGAATTGATCTCATTTTTAAAAATTCATGCAATTTCTCAATGCAATTTAAAAAAAGAATCAGCATCTACAATAACTGAGCATGTTAAACAGGCACATCTGTGTCAGAACAGTGTTGTTCTAACAAAAAAACACACGCACAGTCATATATCACAGCCTATTATATTTGCTGCATCAACAGGAAACAGAGAAAATTTGTAATTTTATGACTGAAACAACATTTAAAGCAAGTTTTGAATCAGCTACATTTATTATATGTTAAAATCCACATCAGCCTCCAGAGTTAAAGACTTTCATACTGATTAGCTGTAATGTTTCCAGTCTCAGTTAACAGAGACTTTCTCTCTTTCTGAGACTTCGTGCAAGAACAAGCAGCTCTTACACTCAAGGTGTTTTGTTCAAGTGACACTAGATAGGATTTCTAGAAGCTCAATAATATGTAAATATTATTTTTATACCATAACTTTAACAACAAGTTGAAACCAGTAATTATTTTGTTTTGTCTGTATGAACATTGTTAATTGGCTAATCAGTAAAGACTGCACGCTAATGTAAAAGTCCGACCAGCATGTGTTCACATTACTTCATGGCTCAGATGTGTTAAAGATCTGGAACCATTGAACTCTGGGTGTTGAGCTTCTGGCCCAGGTGCTGAAAACACACTGAATCTGTCATTTACCGTATTTGAGGTCATGAAACGCTGTATTTGCTGACAGCATCTCATCTCCTTCCTTCATCTTTCTTAGCTAAAGAAATATTGTCTCAGTGTAAAAAAAAAAAAAGGAAGGTCAGATGGTTCGCAACAATGGTAAAAAAACAACCATCAGAACAACGTTCTTTTTTTCTGCATTCGTGACACTGAGAAGGGAAGTGAACCTTGTTCATCCACAGCTGAGTAAACTACTTAAGTCCATCTTATATGGCTCCAGACATGATTTTGAATTGGAAAATCCCCAAAATGTGGTAATGATAGAGATGGACAAACATGTTTGATTACCAGACTTCCTTTTATTATTTTAAAGTGTGTTTGAAGTCTAGAGTGAGATCTTTGTGAACTTTATTCGATTTCTGCACTTTTTTTGAAATAGAAAACAAATGATAGAACTTCCCAGACAACTGTCAAAAGAGTACACCGCGGTCAAACATCGCGCCAGAAACCAGAATCTCTAAAATCTCCTGTTGTCCTCTGAAACCAGCTGTGTCAAACCTAACCACAGAAAGATAAGCTGCAGATCTGTTTACTGTTGTAAAAATGTGTTTGCCTCTTACAGATTTCTGCTGCTTTTGCTGTTTTGGCACACGTACACAAGTCAGAAAAAACACCCCCATAAAACCCATAACTAACTGAATAATCCCTTTTGGAAAGCTGTGTTTATTTTCTATCAGGCACACTTAAAGCTGATATACCCGATTTCAAATTGCCTAGCTTAGAATATCAACAAATGTAAACAAAGTCACAGAACTCTCAGCCCCTCCCGTCGGGCAGAATTCCTAAGCCACGCCCCCCCAGGTTTCAAAACACGCGTAGCCCCAGAAGACGACTGAGTGCAAGACACTGGTCCGCAGTTCATTTTAGTATCGTAACATGGCGGTAAGTAAAAACAATATAACAACAAACAACTGACATTAAATGTTACTTTGTCATGAACCTGACGCGGAACCAGCCGGCAGCTGTTTCTCCTGCTGTGACATGGTAGAGCGGCGAACACTCCCAGCAGTGGTGTGCTGCGATAATAGGTCTCAGTTTTTTAGGAGCACAGAAGCCAAATAAATGCGGACGTCCAATCATTCCTTTTGGGCCGAGCCATTTGATCAGAGGTTGATGTTTTGAGACAAATACGGGAGAACCACTTAATTTTTTTTTTTTCGTTTTTTTAATCTTCACAACATATTTCTATCCATGCTGTTAAGCTGATGTTAAGCTAATTTGTTATGCAAATTAAGGATAGCAGCTTTAAGTCAGATTACTACCAGATCTGCAGAAGAAAATAATTTAATCAAAGCCCTTCTAACAATATGACTAAACTAAAATATTTCAGAAAGCAACTCATTATGTATCATACATTCATTCAGAAACAGATGAAGTCAGTGACATCTGTCAAGGTTATGAAGCACTATCACAGTCAAACACGGTGGTGGTAGTGTGATGGTCTGGGGCTGCTTTGCTACTTCTGGACCTAAATTACTTACCATATTTGATAAAACCAGGACTTCCGTTCACTACCAAGAAACTGTAAAGAAGAATGTCCTGCAGCAGGACAATGATCTAACCAGCAATTCACTACTGAATGACTCTAATAAATGAACCAGACAGACAGATCTGTTTGCAAGGTCGCTCATAATGCCAATGGAATGCATCTTGAATGTATCACGCATGCGCAGTAGAGGGAACAGTGACACCACTCACACATATTTGAAGACTTTTTATTTTCCTTTGACATTGCAGCCAGGTTTGCTTAAACCCGTGCTCTGTCATTTCTTTGGAAATGCTTTCAAAAACCGTCAAAGTCTGAACCTTGAACAGGCCATTCATGTTTTAAAACCCCTCAAAATAATTCTGCAAAGAAGAGTGAACCTAAATTCCTATAGCGATGTGACAGACTCATTTTCAGCCTGCAGTTGTTGCCACAAACTTTTTTTTCCAAATGGGGCCAGGTTGATTTGGCAATCTGTTTTCCCCTCATAAAAAACATCATCATTACAAAATATATATATTTCTAATTTAGACAAAAAGCAAAAGCAGGAGAAATCTGTAAAGGGCCAAATACTTTTTCACTGCACTGTAAAATATGACCTAATTCTTATCAAGTGAAGCTTGTGAGACAGATGTTAAAGTTGCATCCTTCCACCTCACACATAGTGATGGTTTGCAGATTGTTTACACACTTTTCATTCATCTGTGCTATGGCCATTTCCAGTTGCAGTATTTTTGCCAGGTGGTTTACAGAGCCGGGCCCCTCAAGCATGTGGACCCCATGCTCTTCACCCTCTGCTTGTTTCGTGACTGCACACAAGCAAATAAATGAATAAAAAAACACAGGTGAAGATGTATGTTCAAAAGTAATTCATAGAGAAGTGAGTCTTGTGGTTACAGGATCTAAACAGACTGATGACTGCATTTGGTTGAGTTAAACAAGTGACACAGAACATTATGCTTTGATCTGCTAATTACTGCAGAAAAAGACCTGACTGTGATCAGCCTGACTGAATTATCTGAGTTTCCCACTTTGCACGCTGCAGAAATGTTCAAGATAGAACAGTTGAGGTGAAAAAAGTAAACATTTTCTATTTTTTTTTTTTTTACAATATTTCTGGAATTTCAGATAAATAAAATGATTCTTGAAACATTGGTCAGTCATATATTGATATAAATCCTTATTGGGGACATCTGAACTTAAAACGTTGTTCAGATTTCCAAGAGATTTGTACACCACAGACTTAAAGCACCAAACCTCCCAGTTACACAAAACTGCAAAAAAAAAAAAAAAATGTTGTTAGAAAATGATCTGTAAATTGAAAGAAAATATGTTGCTGTATATTTATAGAGAATTTCCACCACAGCAAGTTGAAAAATGACTTTTATGTCATTTCAGAGGTGAAAGTAAAGCTTTAAAAAGTTAAAAAATCAGCATGAATAAACACGATGATGATGTTTGAACTGTTTCTGGATGCATCTTGAATCTTACATCCTTTTTGTATTCACTTTCTGTAGAAATTAGGATGTCATAAGGTGTCAGTCAATTGTGTATCATCACCTCAAGCATTAAAAACTGGAAAGCTGAGGTTTTCTGGGCACATCTCACTGGGTGGAGAGCTTAATGCAAATCCAGAAGTCTATGATGTGCAAAGCTGTAAAAGTAGTGAGATTAAGGTGAGAAATCCGAACGATGAGCTTCATAGTACCTGAAAATGCACCTTGCACATTTTCAGTGCTCAGGCTTTGTCCTTAAAAACAAATCATGGACATCTGGAACTGTTTTTGAATGTTTTCATTAGAGCTATAACGATACATCGATGTATTGATGTATCGCGATACAGGGAGCAGTATCGTATCGTATCGTATCGTGAGGTCCAATATCGATAATATTGATACAGTAAACCGGTTGTACTGACCACCACAAGGCGGGACAACATGTGCTCTAACATTGTATAAAAAAGTTTTTTTTTAGCTGAAAAAAAGACTCCGAATCTATGTGAAAGTGAATCAGTGACTTTCCGTGATAGGAAACTATGAATAATACATGAAGCTTTGTTAAATAATTCTTATAACATACTTCTAAGTAAGAATTTTATTTTGTGACATTAGTTTGCTAATAAAATACTACAAACTGATGTAAAAGTGAATGAGTGAATTTGTTTCACCCATTGTTATAGAATCAAAGCAAAATAAATATTATCCAGAGAGTTTTGTTTTGTTAAAAATGCAAAACTCAGAAAAGTTTTAATGTATCGTATCGTGTATCGTATCGTGAGCAATGTATCAAGATACGTATCGTATCGTGGGAAAATTTATCATTACAGCCCTAGTATTCATGATAAATATCATTGACTTTACATGACTGTATCTTTCCTTCAGTTTCACCGAAATGTCATGTTTTTTATTTTGAAATGCTTTTTTTTGGTTCTCAAAGACATTAATAGCTTCACCTTGGTGATGCTTTTAATTGCAATTTAGCATTAAGCCGGCTGAACAATAAAATTGAGTCTGAGGGGATGTTTTCAGGTTTAATGAGGCCCTGGGTGAAAAGGGGCTGCTGTGTCGGCACCACAAAAGTGTACCTCCAGTGGACTAGTGTGATCCTGCAGTGATTTGATAGGCTGAGGGAGCACAAACTGTCACACTATGTCACACTATGGGGGTGTGAAGGGGCTGCAGCGGCATCAGTAGCACCTGCTGGGAATGTCTGAGCAGACAGAAAGCAAAGATATGTTAGCTTTCAGTGCTGTGGAACAAAAATAAAACAAAACCAAAAAAAAAAACGTCAGGTGGTGGTAATCTGCACACACAAAGAAAAAAGTTCACCCAACAGCAGTTGGTGGTCTTTCAAGAAATAAAATATGACTCTTTTGTGAAGGAATACAAACATACAGTGTCTATGCAGCTTCTATCAAGCAGAACTACAAATAAGTGAGAAAAAAAAAGAGAAATGTAGCGACAACAATGAACTCCAGGTCTATGAGGCTGTAACTGTGAAGGGTATATGGTTCTCAGTCTCACATTGAGTCCTCCGCCTGCAGGCCCCTATTCCTGTTACTTTGATTCTTTATTCAACAACCCCCCCTTGTAACCCTCCTGCCACCCCATCCTTAAGTCCAGCTGATGGAGGTTCTTTTGTGCACCGGCACCCAGGCAACAACATCAAAGAGCTGCTGGATGTAAATGCAGAGCTCCTGAAAAACAAAACTGAAAAATAAAGAAATCCCAGAGGAGATGGAAGAGATTCACAGCAGCAGCTCAGAAAGTAAGAAAGAAAGGAAAAAAAGGAAGAAAAACAGAATGAATGAAAGAAAGTTTTTTTTTTCTTACACATTCATCATCATTTACTGAATACACAAAGGTGTGGGATGGGTCAGTCTCAGTTTAATGACAAGAAAAAACAAAAGAAAAAGGACATAAGACCATAATGACACTTTCTTTGTGCTGGATCATCAAAGTCCATTAGGAGACAGTGAAAGACCTTCCTTTGCCGTTTGTGACCACTTCCTCACTCGCTGACAGCTGAATTGGCCGACAGCTAGATTGTGGTCTAAGACAATGTCATACTTTTGGACTGAATGCTTTGCTTTGATCTCTCGGGATGCCCTTGAAGGTTTGTCAATGGCTGATATGTTAACAACCAATCTTGTTATTCTAGTTGTATTCTCCTCTTATTGCTCTGTCACTCAGAACACCACGGGGAAGGGAAGGTGGGAGGGATGGGTGGACAAAAAGGGAGACAAAAGCCTTTCATCTCTGATCCCCCCCCCACCCATGTGAGACTCCCATAGAGCCGTGCGAGGCATGGCAACACGTCTCGTCTCATCCCCACAAAGTGGCCGCCAGTGACACGCTGACTCCAGAGCTTGGCACCAGGTCTCCCGTCAACCCTCTATTCAGCAAGATGAAGGAAACACAACTACATCGTGCCCTCAGCTTATAATTAAAAGTCCTCAGTTCTCAAAGAGCACAGCATCTCCATCTTTAATGTTAGGCTTCCATCTTAGGCATCCATTTAATACTTACTCTGTGTCCCATCACATGTGGACACGAGAGGAAGAGACACATTAGGACTACAAAGAACATGTGTCCAATCAAGGATTAGAGGTTCATTCCAGCCTTAATGGGCTAATTGCCGGATTGACCAGATCAAAATCACTTTGTTCAAAGATCAAGACCATTGTCTTCCTCGTGTCTCACTCCTCTGTTGCACAATAACTCACCAAAACCAGGGAGGGAGGCCAGAAGTCATGGAGCGAAGATGAATGTAGTTCATGTTTAGAGAGCATGTTGTGTGATTAAGGGAAACCCACATCAAACGCTGTGGCTTCAGAAAACCACCAGTTGAAAAACAAGATGCTTCTTCTGTGCAGAGCGGAGCACACTAGAGATGCTGTTGTTCAGAAGGCAGCCCAGCCCAAAGCTAACCCGCTCGTCTGTCTCCTGAGACACACAGTGAAATAAGAGACGACGTGTAGATTGGAAAAGCACTTGGAGAGAGCAGGACGGACGAGCTCCGGACGTTTTTCTACAATGAAATCAGCAGTTTAGGTGCCACTGAAACAAATTCTATTATGTATTTCTGTAAAATCCATTAATTAAACATGGATGGAATTAAAATGAATAAATACAAATATTAATTTATGCATAATTGTCTCTCCATAATCTTATTACATATGGATGCATTGTTTGAGTTATTGAAGATGTGTATTATTGAGATTACAGTAATTTATTCTTTCAATTAATATTTCTATACATTTATTAAAAACTTCAGAAAAATTCCCTTATATATCTGTGAAGAATGCTAAAAATCAAACGCGGAGAACAACCTTTTTTCCCACAGAGAGAAACTCATCTGGACAGAAGAAGTGAAATATTGCAGCCACATGTGTGAGCCTGTTTACTTCTACTTGACTTTTAACTGCAGGAATTTCATGATTTCAACAACAACAACATAACAGACTAAATTATTAGCATGTTAAGGCAGCGCAAAGCCAGTGCATCATGCAAGACTGTACACTCCCCATCTCACACACAACCGGGATCCACAACCTTTCGAGTTAAGAGACGGAAAGTTTATTTTCAAAACTTGCAATCATGGAAATTTTCCCTTAAAAATAATAAACCTTCAACGTTACTGCTTCTTGTTTCATGTTGGGACCACATCAAACAAATCCTCAGGTCAACAAGGGTCAAGCAAAGGGATCTGGATAATGATGAGGCTCAAAGCAAAAAAAAAAAAAAAAGACATAGTGGTGAGAGGTAGATGCTAAAAGAAGGGGAGGGAAGCTGATGGGAACAGAATGGATCTGGTGGAGAGAGAAGAAAGGTGCAAAGGGTAGGTCGTGTAACGATAGACCTCCTGATTACATTGTTGCACAAATAAACAGGCCCGCTGCAGGCTCCCTGGAGTCCAGCTGCAGCACAGGAGAGGAAAGCTTTCATTTCAGGGGCCTGAGGTCGAGCCAGGAAAGTGATGTGATGGGGCCTGGCTGTCTACCCGCACAGTTTCCTCTCGTCTCCATCAGCAAGTCACAAGAAGCAGGGCAAAAGCTTGTTTGCTCATTGATTTTATACAACTTTCTGATCTTAAACACTTCAACAGGCTGTCATCATATGGACTGATAACTGTCAATCTCCTAGAGTGACAGGGAGGAGCTTCATTGTCCAGGATGAGAAGAGAAAAGGGCTTTTGATGAGGATTTATCTGTATCCATTATATAAGCTCTGGAATCAAGAGGCAGATGCATGAAGGTTCAGATGCCTTCAAGTCACATCTGCAATCATCTGTCCTTCACCTCCGACCATTACAGGGTCCTGTTCCTCTGGTTTCTCCATGTCCTGAAGCTATTACGGGCCACATCAAGGCATGCCCCTGCCTAATGTATGCACCCCCCATTATTAAGGGGGCCATCATTAGATAAACAAGATAAACAAGTCCAATTCCTGGTGAGACTGATCAAAGGACTCATTGTTAACCCCATGGCCAATTTCAAGTAGGCAAAAATCAAACACAGCTGAGGTCACATGAAAACAGGAAGTTAATCTATTGTCCCCGCATGAGTAAATTACTCATAAGAGACTGTAAAGATGTTTAGGAATAGGAACATGTATCTTAATGTCCTCCATTGATTTGAACTAAATTCTCACAGTAAAACAAAAATACCACTTCCTTTTTCACAAACATGCACACCTGCTCATCACCGCCATCGTTGGAGCCTTGACGTTCATAAAAAGGGCCGGATTCCAAGTTTTACAACTCATTTTGGCTGATGATTGTGGAATATGACAGCTTGGCTGCTTCAAGTCTGCAAGAATGATCCGTGTGCAACTCTCCACTCCGTCTGGATTTTCCTCAGAGAAGATGACATCACTATGAGCGAGTGTTTACGTAGTTTGCAGTGTTTCTCCAAAGTTCTTAGGTCGTTTCTTTCAAGGAGATCAAACACTTAAAAAGCTCCACAGTCACACATACAATTAGAAATATGCATAAACTTTGATAGCTGGTAATCATATTTCTGTTTGAAAACAAATTTCATATAATATGGGGAACCTGTGACCCTACCATTGCTCGTGTATTCAGTTCATGCACTTTAAAGATGGCCATGTTGAATTGTAATCAAAAGATTAACCCAGAATAATTAGATGGCTCTCCCATTGGACCACCCACAGAGAAAAGAGCAAAAGACGCGACTCTGCTTTTTGCCAGGACTTTCATGGCACCATCATTACATGAACTACAGAAAGGGATGGAAGGATTGTGTTATATTTTATAAAGGCTTGCAAACTTCTTCTGAGAATGACAGTGTCTCCAATGACTCAGAATGAGGCGGTTTCCTTTATAATTGCAATGCAAATAAGTTTTAATGTAATAAACACGACCTCCTACAATGTATGTCATTGTTTGTGTTGCAGGCATGTAAAGAAGGAAAGAGTAGCTCGGAGCAAGAAGCAGCTTTACTCTCAAATGATCCTGAAAATGATAGGCCTGGTCTAAATTTAGCTCCCGTGTTTCTGAAAGAACTTTAACTTTCGTAGCTGGAAGGGGAAGATGTAAACAAAGCTGGCAGAGCTCAGAGAAGCATGCAACGTCTGCACTGTGTGGCCTGAGATTCAAGCCATGGGGGCCAGTATCAAACTGTGGGAGGAGGGAGGTGGAGGTTTGAGGTACCACATGAAGGTCTCAGACACCACCAGAAAGTCTAGCTGAGGTGCGCGGCTCATCTCATAGACCCAAGTGACATAAAAACCTCATGATGGACAGGGGAAGACTCTATCAGCAGGCATCAAGACGGCCAGTACAACTATTTGATTCAGAACATATTTCTTAGGATGGAGAAATTACTATGTCAAGATTCATCTTCATGAAAACCTCATTTTCTTCTTAGTCTGAAGTGTTGGGCGGAGAGTCTTGTGGTAGGTGGGGGCTACAGGGTAGGCCAACCCACCCCAGTTTCTTTAGTCTCGGCTAATTACAGGACCACAAGTCATCTGATTTTTGATGGGCTCAAAAAGACCTGGGTGTCCTCTTCTGTAATTTCAAATGACTGATTTCTGTTATTAATTATACATCTTAACTGCCTTTGAAGAGCACTACAGAGGATCCTTCATCAAGAAGACATCATGTCTAGTGAACAACAATAACAACAACAAAACGTTGTCAAGATTCAGCTCATTGTGAAAAATCCGAGCGTCCAAGGGAATCAGTGTCTCTTATTGTTTTACAATCGCTGTTATTTTTCGGTTCTGGTTTTTCTAGCAGAATACTCCATGTCTTATGTCAGTGCATCATTGTCATTTCATAAGTATTGTGGAAGCAGAGCAGGGATTGTGATTGAAGTCTGAGATCTGCCCCCGAGCTGTACTTTGAGGAAGAAACCACGGAACCACAGATAATGCTTTACAGTCCGCTCGTCTCGAGTAATGTCATCAGATTTTCACTTTGTAGGATACTTGAAAAAGATTGTCATTCCAAGTTGCTCCAGAGCAAAGGGCATTGCACTGATGTTAAGCTGGAGACATGCTTTGTAGTAAATATAAATCAGACCTTACATACTATAATAACTTTAACCTGGTAAATACATTAACAGGCCACAAGAAGCGTGGAGGATCAAGAGGAGAAATCTAGACAGACAAATGCCGTTGACATTGTCATCAAGAGTAATCCGGGCTGAGTTTATGGACCGAAAACAAAAACATCACAGTGTAACAATAAAAAGGAAACCACCTCTGTTGACTGGTCAAAGGCGAGGAAGGCACGAGACAGAAGTTCAAACACCGCGAAGCCTCTTCCTTGTCTACTTTCCACTTGGGTAAAGACTTTTTTAGGAGACAGGGGAAGGCATCTCCCTTTCATCCTTCACCACAGACAAACATAGACGTATATAAAAACATCCTCGTTGAAAAGTGGCAATAGTCCTTTTAATTCCAGACAAACCCAATGTGAAGAACTTAATTACAGAACGGGGGCAAACCCAGCCCTTTTGAAAATTACACTTACAGTAAGACCTTTGAAGCGAGTACATCCTTTATCCTTTTTTGTCTTTTGTTACATGTTTTGTCTCTTTTTAAAACATGCCATTGACTACTGTGGTTTCCCCGCTCGGTCTTTTCTCCACCTCTTTGGGGCATCAAAGGAATATCTCTCTTACACACGGAGGGCAGAACTATTTCAGTGCCTGTAAAATGTGTTGATTTCTTTGTCAGTTTTTTGATTGATAATTAGGTAATTGTTTGGAAATAGTAACAGAATAAATGTTGTATTTTGATTGATTGATTTTGCACTGGAGCAGGTACATCCCTTATAAGTGGTTTTCCTTTGCGATCATTGATGCTTGTTTGTCAGGATGTGCTCTGCAGGGAGAAATTAGAAATTTGAGAATGAAAGTTGCTCTATAACAGTTTGGTTGACTTCTTAAAAAGGAGTTTTGGTTGTTTTGACTTGGTTTTTGAGTAAATAATATCTTACTCGTTGAATATGGATTCATGAAGAGCCTCAGTTCGGAGAAATAGAGTTTAAAATAGACAGGACTGATAAGCTAATGCATAATTCTCCTACTTAAAGGTGGTAAATAGGATTTTGTAACAAATTTAGATGTCAAATTTTCTTTAAAATCCTTTTTTCAACCTGTAGCAGTCTTGTACTTATGATTTCTAAAAGAAAAAGTTATAATATTAATAAATCATAGACCTGGTGGGGCTTGAAATAAAGTAGCCAATAGATAGTGAACCCTTTTTATTATCTATTGGCATCTGGCATAGGGCCAAAAACCTCAGTAAAATATAGCAGCAGTACATAATGTCTTTGTTATGCATGTTTAGTTAGAGGTAAGCTACAGTGTATTATATACAAATGTTTTTGTCTTCTTAGGCTGGACATCAAAAGGAATGTGGGCTACTTTTGAGTTGGAACAGGGACATCACAAATCACTTTTGATACTGCTGCAAAACAGCAGAAACTTATGAGGAGTTCATGGTAATTAAAAAAACATGTTAACTCGTATGTGTTGTTTAACACTTCTAATTGTTTGTAATGTCAATTTTTATTCAAGGACCTATAGATGGGTGTGTTACACCATGTCACGGGGTGCATTAGTGGTACATGGGTTCATGTCGTCATGAACCGTTAGAAAGGACAGAAAACAAACGGCTCATTCCAAGTGGCTCTGTAGCGCACAATCGTCTTAAACAGTTAGTTTTCTATCAACGCAGGCTGAAGACGGTTACAAAGTACCTGTCTTTCAGGTAGGATCTTGAATGCGTTATAATACTGTTTGACAATTAAGTTTTCACATTTTTAATATTTTCACAATTGTGTTATGTTTAGGTCAACATCTGAATTGGAGTCCTTCCATAGCCATGGCTCAGTGCACTATGTCTTTATTGATCTTTGCATATTCATAAAGCTACTAAGAAATACATATGTTGCATTTCCAAGGCTTGTCGTGATAATGACCTCATTAACTTTTTTCTTTTTTAATTTTTTTTTGGGGGGTGTACCGTGTTTCCTCTGTCTTTTATAAATGATGTGGTGTATGTATCAAAGGGGTTTTATAGTTCAAAAAAGTGGGGATTAAAGAGGAAATTCAGGTTACCTCATGACAACCATGACACAGTTCCAAATGATTAGAACCTAATGCACAGAGTTCTGATGACGTCCAGGGTGCTGATAGTCTCTCTGTATCAGCTCCACTATAAAACACCTCTGTCACGGGCTGTGTTGTAAGCATTGGACCCAAATGCAGGAGACAGGAGCTGAATTAAACACTTTAATAATAATAATAATAAAATAAACAGGCTGACGGGGCAGCAAACAAGGAGAAAATAAACTTACTGTGGGAGATGGGAGCAAAAGAGGAGGTAAAATCCAAAGGTGAGAAAAACGGGGAAGCTTTGACGAGCACCAGACAAGGGAGGAAACTAAAAGTGCAGCCTTTATACCAACTGAACACAAAGGGCTAACGAGACATAACAGGACACAGCTGAGGAGACAGAGATAGATCAAGCTGGTGAGAGACACAAGGAAAACAGAGAGCAAAAGGATATCAAAATAAAAGCACGACAGGAAGTGGGGCGAGACCAAACATAAAAGCCTAACAAGAACACATGAGACATGACTACACAGAACAGAGTTATTAGTGGAAAGGAAAACCAAACACAAAATCACAGATAAACTGGAAAAAACCGCTACAAGAAAACAATACTCCCATAAATCATAATCAATCACCCCAAGACCTAACAACCTCGACAAGCATCACGTTTTAGAGCCTCATTCCGATGTACTATAATTTGACTGACTGCTCTCAATCATGCATGATTTTATAATAAATCCTTTTTATATAAAAATATATAATATAAATACTGAAGAACCTTCAAATTGGATGTTTTCTTTGTGATTTCTGCAGAATAAATAGTTCTCGTCTAATATGCTTCTATAATTTGTTTTGACTATAGAACTTTACATTTAGTTATTGTGACAGGCCTTGCATTTACTGTTGTATTTTAGAACACCCTTTATTATTTTAATATTTAATGATTATATTTTATATCACTAGAAAAGGCAAACTGTACAGGAAGAGAACAAAAATGTGGCAGCTGTACACGTACAAGGTCAACAAAGACTCCAAGTACGTCCCTCACCTACAAGCCATGATCCTTCGTTCAAGGCTCGAGTCTCAGAGACAAATGTCCGAAAGTCACCCATTAAGACCCGACGATCCAAGACTACTTGGCACTCTAGCTGGTGGACCAACTCCAACATTAGAAGAGCTAGAACGTCAGCAGAGGGCTATGTAAGATGGCACGCTACTTTTTATTCTTGGTCTATATTTGAAATGGATTTTGATGATTACATAAACATTAGCATAACTCTCATCTTTTGTCCTCTAATATCTTTCTTAGAGGCACGATCAGACGTGTGGTGTTTGTCATTATTGATTCTTTCCCCAGTTTTTGCAGGCTTACATTTTTTAGGACTTTGGTCATGAAATGCACACCTGTCACAGTGTGGTGATTCTTGGTTAGAAGTGCCTTTTTCATGCTACCTGATCGAAAATGACTGTAGGATCTAGCATGTACACTTGTCTTACAGTATGACAAATAGCTTGATACATTGTGTAGTGCTAGTTATATCGTGCTGCACTTTATAAATGTGTAGTTGAAACTGAAGTAATACAAAAAATGTCCATGTATAAGACAAGTATATGTGCTACATTTGCTGGTTGATATCTAAATAAGTGATGCAACCATAACATTATAACCTCTATGCAAGACTGTAGCTTCATATATGGTTTTAGATCTGTTATTTTTAAATAATCATAATTGCATACTACTGATGAACAACTTTTTCAAACTTCTGTTTTTTTACTGTTTTGTACAAAATAACACTGTCTGTAAAAAGCAGTAAAAATTATGTCATATTTCCTAACCTTTTTTGTTTGTTTTTTACAGGGATACAAGACAAATAAACAGTAGCTACGTTTACATGGGCACATTTAATCGGAATAAACGCCCAATCGGAACAAAAATACGTCATGTAAACATGTCAATCAGAATGTTTTGATCCGATGCAGCCTGATTAGAATGAAATTCCCTTCCGATCGAGAGGGGTGGTTTTGTCCGATCTTCATTCGGATAGACGTGCATGTATACACCCATTCGGAAAGAAAGGGTGAAAAGTACAACTTCAGCGTGACGTCGCAGACCCAAGTAGAAAACATAGCGGGAGGTAAACAGAAGTGGTCTGCTGGTGCAGTCATCCTGTCATCCTGCTCTCCTCTCCTGTGGAGGAGGAGCAGTAGCAATATGTATTCAGCCGCTAGCTTGGTTAATGCGACCAGTAAAAACCCAAACATAAAGGTAATCACCCGCAGAAGGTCCATATTGGGGAAAACGTGAGTCAGCTCGAGCACACGATGGTGCGGGAAAGACGTGCAGAAAGGACGGAGTTTGTTTATTTTTTTTTTCTTCCCCCAGAAAGACAACTCGCTGTGCGCATGCTCAACTCATTTAACCTGATTGAGTGCTTGGTGCATGTGTACTCATGGCATGATCAGATCATTTCAGTTAGTGTCCATGTGAACAGGGATTTGGGAATTCCGATCGACCAAGATTTTAATCAGATTGGGTAAATGTGCGCATGTAAATGTATCTAGTGATCCAAGCAAGACTACCACCTGGTCCATTCTAATTGTAAATGTACACAAAGGTGAATTATAAATACATTTTGCACAGTTTGAATACAGAAAGCAAAAGTCAACTTGTACTCCTTGTCATTACCTTTATGAATAGATGTCCTTACAAATTATTGAAATCTTTGGTACCCTGGTAAAATTGACATCTGGGTTACATATAAAAATGTTTTCCTAACAGAATGGATGAGTTTTGACTCTTGAAATAATCAAAAATAGTAGTATAGATAAATGTACACTCAAAGAGTAAAATACATACATCTAAGCAGCATAAAGACTGAAATCAATAACATTAGGATTTGTAGGAATCCAGTGTTACAAAGCACAGCTGACTAGAAATACTTGATTCTAATTTATAACACTGTGTTTCTAATTAAAATATTATAGCCTTCACTGAAAACTATTTGAAGACAATTCTCAGATTGTGTTTGTCTTATCAATGTAAATAATGGACTTTGTGTACATTTAGATTGTGCCTCAAAGCTCTAGCTTTCTTTTCAGGAATATAAGGGACAGTTTTTTTAAAGCTTTTGATATTGTATGTCAATAAATGTTCATATAAAGATTGTATGTAACATGATATAAAAGAATAAGTAAAACAATACCAAACCACTGATATGTAATTTTTTTATTACAATTATTTACAGTATTTATAGAGGTAAACAGGCTTATTGATTACTTTTGCTCAAACTCTTGAGGGTATGAATCCAACGTAGTTTTCATGAGGATCAGGGTAACAGTCTCTGATCTTCCACACACCGCAGGTTGGAATTACAGTCCTATTTCCAGGTCCTAGCACCCCATAATGCCACACCACAAATTGGCAGTAGGCAGCATGCCTAAACTGTTTGTTGGTCTCACCAATATCTTGAGCATCTTGTTCTGCACGGATGTCATTCCAGATTCTGTGCGCAGGCCTAAAGACACCAGCATCTAGTATGTGCAATTGTAAATGAGGCATCAAGGACAAACATTGTTCGTGATATTGCCCACAGCATTTTCTCTGTAAAAGTGTGGGCATCTTCCTGCAGTGGCCACAGACACATCAGCTGAGTGCCTGTGGGTTTGGTGGATCTGGTGGAGGTCCGTCTGAGGTGTCTAAGAGGGGCGGCGTGGCTCAGGCGGTAGAGCAGGTCGTCTGGTAACTGGAAGGTCGCTGGTTCGATTCCCTGCTCTGCCCAGATGTTGCCTGGCCGTTGTGTCCTTGGGCAAGACACTTAACCCACCTTGCCTGTTTGGTGGTGGTCGGCACTGGTGTCTGGCAGCCTCGCCTCTGTCAGTGTGTGGACAGCTGTGGCTACAAACGTGTAGTTCATCATCACCAAACGTGTGAGTGTGTGTGTGAATGACATACTGTAGTGTGAAGCGCTTTGGGGGTCGTAGGACCTGAATAAAGCGCTATACAAGTACACGCCATTTACCATTTAAGAGGTCAAAAATGAGACTTGGCTCACGGTCCAGGCAACATAGAAGGAGGCAGTCTGTGTGGCTCATTTTCTGTATTGCAACCTATAAATATACATAAAAAATTACTGTCATGGGTTTAAATATATCCAATTGTGCTCTCCAGTAAAAGCTGATTTGGATTTGTACACATAAAAGATATACAATAATAATGTACTTGTAATTTCACTAACAAACTTAGAAATGAACATGGAGTTCTTTGTACATGCTTTTATGGCTTTTTTTATTTAAACATGTTACAACATTTTCTTTGTGAGACTTACCTGATTGAGATTACAAATATTTCTCTTTAAAATGCATTTACAGAAAATATGAATACATAAATATGTATAATAATAACAAAAAATACAAATAATCAGAATACAATGCAATACAATAGTAAAAAAAGGTCTTCAACACGTATGACCCATGATTTAACTTGGTCCAAACCAGGACAAGGACAATAAGCATAGATAATAAATAGTATTGGTTATTGAGCTCAGATGGTACAATCTCTTGGTCATACATACTCGATCACTTTCCATTCTCTTATTTTGGAGATCCTTGACCCTTGCGATATCTTCCTGAGATAAATCACTCAGTATGCCTTGTTCACTGGCTTGTCCAAGCAAATTCACATTCCCGGAGGCGTTTCTGTCATTGGGGAAAGAGGGGGGGGGGGGCTACAACGCATGCACACTATTCGAAAAACGACAAATAGCCATTGAGCTTCTCACTCGAGACTAAATCCTCTTTCATACCTTTAAGGTCCTGAGAGATGATGCTGCCCAGGAAGTGGAAGGAATCAATCCACTGTGTCCACTGGACATGCTCTGAAAGTGATGGGTGGGGGGGCATCGCCACTTTCTTAGCTGCATTGAGCTCCAGGTTGCTGATCTCGCACCAGGACACCAGATGGTCAATCTGAAACCTGTGGTTGGACTCATCGCCCTCAGAGATGAGACCGATGAGGGTTGTGATCTGCAAACTTCAAGAGGTTGACAGACTGATGACTGGAGGTGCAGCTGCTGTCGAGGGAGAAGAGAAGAGGAGAAAGAACACAGTCTTGAGGAGATCCAGTGCCGATGGTCCGAAGATCTGAAACCAGTTCTCCCAGCTGTGATCCACCTGGTGGTGGATTTTAGCACACAAAGCTGAGAGCTTGTCCTGCAAAAAAAGCTGGGATGATTGTGTTGAATGAAGTCCTTGAATGGGACTGAATGATCCTTGAATAGGATCAAGGGGAGTCCAAATGCTTTAGGATGTGGTGCAGGGCTGTTTACTGCATCTTCTACAGATCTATTTGCTCTGTAGGTGAACTGCAGGAGTCCAGATGAGGGTCTGTGATGTGTTTGAGGTGGGTAAGCACAGGGCACTCAAAGGTCTTCATGACCACAGAGGTCAAGGCGACAGGCCCGTAGTCATTAAAACATCTGATCCTTGGCTTTTATAAAATAACATTTACATAAACTAATATGAAATGTTAGTGTCTGGAGCTGTTTTATGTTGACATCAGTCCACTTCAGTGTTGAATGTTAGAACATAAACTATTTTCCAAACTGAGGCCATTCAGGCTACCTGCAATCTGTAAGATATTTATTACTGATCATTTTTACACAGGAAGATACCCAGACAAAATCTTGCTTTACGTTTTTGTCAGCTTTTTAACTGATTTATTTTTACATGCAATACCTAAATAAAATCAAGGTGCACCTTTACAAACTGCTCCAAAAACAACCTAATCCCCCCCAAAAACAAAATTCAGAATCATCGACCAATAAACCATCAACCCACAGACTTGAGCAATATGGTTGCACCATGTTCAGGTAAAACTACTTCAAAAATGGAGTGTTCTTCCAAAATGTAATGCCCCAAATCAAAACCAGATGTTTCCATTTTGTTTGACAAGAAAGCTA
Organism: Pachypanchax playfairii; assembly: GCA_006937955.1. Lineage (NCBI taxonomy): Eukaryota > Metazoa > Chordata > Actinopteri > Cyprinodontiformes > Aplocheilidae > Pachypanchax > Pachypanchax playfairii. The sequence goes on from SSNP01000090.1 coordinate 1,855,269, forward strand.
TTAATTCTGGGCTATTGAACATAAATGTCTCAGACAACTTGGATTTTCTCTGCCTTAGCTGAGAAGTTTCTCACAGTAAAAAAACAGCAGAAGGCTTTGTGGTCAGACAGGTTTGGCATCGAGCTACACCCTACAGCCTCCAGAGTACATGTGGAGAAAAAAAATCACACTAGAAACTGATTCTCATTTTGTTTCAAGACACTGTAGCTGATGTTCTGCCACATCTGTAATGGTTTATCAATGTCTTGCAGTTTTATTGATATATAGGACAACTAACAATGGAAAACGCAAGATGAGTCATGATACACTAATGGTGCGTTCACACCAGCCGCTTTGTCAGCATCAAGCACCGCTTCAAGTTTGACGCATGAAAGTTTAAGCTAGTAACGCCTGCCAGTTAGAGCGCGTAGGCGTTAAAGCTTGTAACACTTGATCATTAAAAAAGAGCGCGTGGGCGGGGCTTCCTTTGTTATCGGATGTTCTGAGTTATGGCGGATCATATAGAGAGAGTGGCTTGGCTTTATTTACTCCGTTTGTGGATACACCCCATTCTTCAGATGCGTTCTGAGTTTGAGGAGTTAAACCATTTGCTCCAGGAGCTACATATGGATGAGGTTCACTTCCAGCGCTACTTCCGTCTGTCCCGCGCCCTGTTTGACGACTTCCTGCTTCATTCAGGTACGTCACTACGATGAAACGCTCTGATAGGTTGACATGCCACTTCAAGAGCGTCAAAAGTTCAGCTAGCTGAACTTCTGCGTTGCTCGTGTTTCAAGCGTTTCAAGCGTCAACGCCTGAAATGCTTGAAACGCTTGAAAACCTTGAAAAGTTGATGCTGCTAACGCTCACAAAGCGTCGCAGAGACTCTAACGCTGGTCTGACGGACTCCACCATAGACTTTACATGTAAACTTGACGCTTCTGACGTTGACGGTTGGGCCGGTGTGAACGTACCATAACGATAAAGCTCCAAATTAGGGATGTACTGATACCGATACTGGTATTGGGTATCGCAGTCGATACAATTGTAATGTACTGTATTGGTGAGTTAACCAATAACATGAACCAATACTTAAAATGTGAAAACTGCAATAATTTCACCGAAAATGTTTGTTTTTCAATTGAAATTGTAGTTTTGTGGTCATTTTTATTCATCTTTTATTTTTTTATTGAGTTCACCATCATTTGTTGTAACAAGCAGAGAAGAAAATAAAACCTGTCTTCTAATTCATTGCTTTTATTTTGTGTGGTAGAAGTATTGGCACTGGTATTCGGTATCATTGCATCCCTACTCAAAATCTAGAACTGAGCTATCAAGTTTAACTCAAATCAAATCCCAGCGAGTGTGTCTTTACAAGCTTTAAAGGGAGGCTGGTTGTTCCAGATGTTAGGGCAGCAAAATGTGTGACCACTTCTACTTTTTAGATTAGCTTTCACCATGTCTGAGCATTTGATTCTTTGACCTTAGACTTCTGGATGGAAGGTGTACAAGACCCTGGAGGTAGGACGAGGCCAGATCATTAAAAGCTTTAAACACCGTTAACAAGATCTTCACTAAAGCAGCTTGGTCTCTGGTGATCAAACGTTTTTCCTATTTCTCATGATTTCAACTAATCTCATAAAAGAACAATCGCTATGATATAAACCAAACCTGTCTGCCAAAACAGCAGGGCTTCCCCTGGCTTGTCGACAGGTGCAGAACTGCATGTTAGAGGCATTAAATGCATTTTACGCCCCATTTTGAATAATCCAGGACATGTTTGCAGTTTCTATCTGATCCTAGTTGTCCAGTTTGCATCAAAAGGGAACTGAAACTTACCACAACCATATTTATTAAATTCAAATCTTTTTCTAACTGACTGATCAGACGAGTTTAAAGCAGTAATCAAAGTGAGGTTTAGAAGGGGGGAAAAAGAGGCTTCATTTGTTTTGGGTAAACCTCATAGTAATACGTTTTTGCCACCGACGTACAGATTTAACATGTAACAAATCAGTGACAGGGAAAGGACATGGATCAACTCAGAAACCAATAAAATGTCTGAAACTATGGCAACTCTGAATGAAAGAGACAAACTTCAAAGTCAAAAAATTGTTGTTTGATCTCTTCAAGCTTTTTTTTCTCTTTTAAGCATCGCTCTGGCCTGTTTACTCTCTGGTCTTAATTATCCTGATGTGCCCTTAAAATCATTTAAAATCTATCAGGGTCTGACATAAAGGGGGGGTGGGGGTCAGCTTTTTAGATATATATATAGATTTATATATATATTTATATAGAATAAAAGACATCTTCCAGTCTGTATCACGTAATTTCCTACCAAATGACACATCTTATGTGGGATTCTGTGCTGCTTTGTACAAAAGAGTTTGGTAGTTGTAATGGATGTTCTGGTCTTCAGAAAGATTTACGGCTCGTGTTTTAACATGAAGATAAAACACACAGTCAGGACTTCGCCATCTTAAAATAGGATTAATCCATAAACATAAAAAGGCAGCTATTAAAATGTTGGATAGCAACACATTGGGGATAAAAATGGGGATTTTGGCTGTGGCGTAAAGTCTGTTAGAAAGAGCACAAGCTGCAAACATCACAGAGAAATGAATGTTGGGAGCTGTTACAGTCAGGGGGAATCAAACATGTTCTGTTGGGCCAATAAAATCTAAACACACACAGGCTGTTTTAAAACAACTGAATCAGAATTCTTAGAGATTTGGTCAGGTTTGTGAGACTGTGGAAAAACCAGTGTTACAGGTCATTCAGTGGATGAAGAGCTCTGCTTGTGGTTTAACTTAACATGCTTTATGTATGTATCTATATTCTTTTTCCAAAATGCTGTAGGGTGCAATAAAACGTGCGTGTATATGAATCCTCAAAAAAGGAGTCTGCTTGTGCCCATGGCGTCTGTTAGAGCTCGTGACTGAGGCTGTTTAACTCCCCCAACAGAAAACCGTTCCACAAAGTACATCACGCAACCCACACATGTCCCACAGAACAGACAGGACTCCGCCGCAACCAACAAGGAGCAGTAATAATACCCCCCCCCCACACACACACACTATAGCTACAGGAGTAAACAACTCAAATGCATAGGAGTAGTAGACTGAACATTAATTGCTGCTTTCAACATGGAAATAATAATCTATCCACAGGCTGCAATAAATAAACTCTAATGGTATTGAGCTACACAAATTAATCAGTTTTGACATAAAAATAAATACCTATTTCTTACATTGAATTTCTAAAGCAATTTCTCAATAATTATACAGCAAAATAGAAAACACAATTTTAACTTTTCCATTGTCTCAACAAGAATAAGTAAAACATAGATGCAAACAAAAACATTGGTATAGTTTAGTGTTATAGAAAATAGCAGGACTAGTAATAACAGCAGAAATTGAAGTTTTTCCTGTTTACGTACAAGTGAGCGTTGCAGCAAGGCTAGCTGAAAAGTAGCAGCTTAAAACTTAAATGAGAAATTATTATCTGAATTATCTTTCTGCCTACTAACTGCTGATTTAAAAAATGTTGAAAGTAGGCGTCACTTAGGACCCTAAGGGGGGGTGGCGGGCTGGCCTGGGCTGTGATTGACGTGTCGCATTTTAGACAGGTAACCCGAGCATCGTGAGGATAAAAGCGTGCATAAATCACATCCACACAATCACAACCACTGCAGTAAAGTCTTTGTCCTGATTTCATTATTCTTTTAATGGCATTAGTCATTCCTTTTGTAGTAGTAGTTAATCAATTGATTGTTGTTAGCTAGAATGCTAAAGCTATTGCCATGTTGCAGAGAGGTGCCTGAGTAGATGCCTGAATAAAAATATGCGAGCAATACATGCACAAATCACATCCGCACACAACCACTGCAATAAAATTGAAGCTGTTGTCCTGATTTCATTATTCTTTTACTGATATTAGTAATTCCCTTTGTCGTAGTTTTCAGCCCACTAGTTTTCTCCATATTGGGTTTTTTTTCATGAAAACGTCATAAAAAGCAAACCTATTGAGTTAACTCTGTGAGTAATAAAAATATCTTTGGGGGAAAAAATACTGTCTTGAATTTTGGCATTAGCATTTAGAAGCTAGTTCCAGAGCAAATGGTTTAAATGTCAGAGGTGAAATCCAGCTTATTCTGGTATCTTTATATTCACGGTTGGACTATTTTTCAGAGTTGCCTGGGGCTGACATACACCATGGGTACTAACTTCAAAGCCTCCAAAGAAAATATATAAATACTAAACCATTAGCCAGCTTGTTTTCTTTAGTTAACATTTCAAACACATTGCAGAGTGGATGGTGTTTTTCAGTGCCCTCCCTTCCCTGTAACTCCGATGTTGATGTTGTTTTTTCTGATGATCCTGCAGTGCCACAGCTGGAAGGTCCACAGCACCCTTAAAATGGCTTCACAAATACTCCAAAGTCAGGCGGAATACAACATCCTTAGACCGATGTTGACTTTCCTGCTTGCCAATCTGTTGGACACAGTATGCATTTGACCCTCTGTGGAGCCTCAAGTGTTAGAGTCTAACATCCCGAACATGTCAAATACACAAACGAACCCTGAGGTGGTATATAACCGAGGAAAAAAAACAATCAACACAGGCAAGATTGATAAATATGTCTGTTTAAACAGAGTTTCATGTGAGACACTACAAGAGATTACAATAGAAAATACCAAACGTAGATTTAAGGGAGATCCTCTGTGTAGACAGATTACCACTTCATCACACAAACGAAGCCCTTAAAGATTAACAAGCTTTGAGGCACAGGAACAACCCAGATGTTCAAGCCACATTAGACAATATTGTTACAAACCCAAACATTTATTGGGAGGAAATCAAAAAATTTCATTCTTTTTGTCTTTTCTTTTTATGCCTGCCCACAAAATTACATTTGAGCCATAATAAATTTTATATATAAGTGTTCGGGAATAGCACTATTTATAAACTCCTGCTTGGTGTTAAAATAACATCATAAACCAACACATGAATCAGTAAAAATAAGTCAGGAAAACAAATCCTTCCTCTGTTTCAGCAGTTATAAAGTCACAGAAAGTTGTTGGGACAAGTTTTCAATGTGTGACCATAGCGCAAAGTTAAAGAGTTGAACCGCAAATATGAAGCTTTGGCCTTAGTAGAGTGATGAATGATAAAATCTTTAGAATAATATGAAATACATTAAAAACCATGAGCCAGTTGGGCCACACTAAAGAGAAAATGTTGCTATACCAGCTCGGTCCTCTGTTGAAATCAAATTATAATCTCTAGGCATGCAGTGCTGTGGGATTACATCCCATTCTTCAACCAGCTGTGTTGGCCCGAGCCTAACCTACAAGTGTTCAGTGGCGTTCAGGTCGTGGCTGCAGGTAGGCCTTGACGACAAGCCTTGTTTTGTCCCACACCATCACACTGCCTCCACCAAAAACTTTGACCCCATCAGTAGCCGCATTTACTTGTGCAAACTGTCTTTAATCTGATCATTGTTCGGATTAGAGTTTGACCATGTACATGGGTCCTGAAAACATCTTTCCGATTATGAGAAGTGTTTCCATGCGCCACATGTTTAATCGGGTTAGCTAATTTTGACATGCGCAGAACTATCTGAATACCGGAAATGGCTGTAGAAGAAGAAGCAGCAGACTTCTGTTGTAAACAAACATGGCAGTGTTTGTTTAAAATGGAGTGATACGATCCTCTGAGCGTGTTTTCATTTTCTCTGGAAACATTTTTACATCTAAACCTCCTGCAAAGCATTCGTGTCCAAAACTGACTAGTTTTGTTTCGTGCCCGCCATATTTTCACCTAGCTTCTGTAAACGCCAACGTAATCTACACCAATGCATAACGTAACAGACATGACCCACGTTCGGAAGAACCTTTTACATGTGTAGTATTCAGATCAACTATCGGCATAACACACCTGTCTCAATCGGAAAGAAATTTTGATCCGAATGAGTGTAAGTAATCTGAATATCATGTTTACACATGGGCGCCGTAAAGGGGTGGAAGGTTAGGACGATTCTAGGGGCCCAGGCTGATGAAGGGCCAAAAAGAGCAGACCCCCTTTTATTTTATTTTATTTTATTTTGTTTTGTTTTGTTTTGTTTTGTTTTGTTTTGTTTTGTTTTGTTTTGTTTTATTTTATTTTATTTTATTTTATTTTATTTTTTTAATACATACGTTAAATGTGCTTGGGCCCCTCATGCATTCAATGTGTATTTTGTCCGTTTTGACTATAGATTTAATATTTAACAAACAAATAATGTATTTACTATTTCAGTCACACCCCTCCCCCCTACAATGGTTCATTCCACTGTCTGAGTCAAGCTCGCTAGCGTAGCGTCTCATAGCGCAAGTTGTTATGATGGATCGTAGACAGTAACACACGCAGGAATGTCAGATTAAAAGTCAGAGCATCAAAAACAGAAAGAAAAGAAGGAAAGAGAAGACCGAAGTTTTTCAAAAAGAAAGGTAGCTTGCCCGATTCCTGTATTCCAAAACTTTCAGACTTACTTATTTTTGTTGCTACATGACCTGCTTGTATCGAGCTAGCTTAGTAAAATAACTACTGAATTATGATTTACATCCAACAATAATAACATCTCCGCTGTCTCCGGGTTATCATGTCTCGTAGACACAGATTCAGCGGCCGCTGCACACTCACGTAAAAACTAATTTCCTTTTAATAAAGTGTTTTGGAGTTGACTTGAAGTTTCAAGCAAGAGTCAATCGCAGAATTTGATATTGGCAAAGAAGTTCAAAAGGTAAGGATGATCACAACCCACAAACTGCTGCTGACTTCTAACTACCTTTTCTCTTACAAAGGTGGCCTCAATTAAAGAAAATAATAATAATAAAAAAAACGTCTAATATTGTTACAACTAACTAATAAAACAATCCACCAAACATCAGTTATCTTGATTTGTTGGACCAAGAACAACAGATCCAATTATTTTTTTTTCCATCTTCTTTATTGTTTTAAATGTCTCTTGTTACACTTTGACATTAATGTAATAATGATAGTAATAATATTAAGCAAATGTGACCAAATTTCTCCATAACTGTTGTTCAAACAGGGATTTCATCTGGTCGGACAGCAGCAGAAGAACCAGACGGACAGCGGCACGGTGACACTGTGGAGAAAAACAGTCCGATTCTCACTTCAAAGAGCCAATGGGGTGCTTTTAAAAATCACACCAGTAATAAACTACAACAGAAGTTCATCACTTTTCCACAACATGAAAGAAGCTTTCGGAGTTAGGTCTCCTTGAGTGGTCCCCTTTATCTGACCTGATTCTACACTTGAAAAGGTTTGCATCGGGCCAGTGGTGGAGCTGAGGCTGTTTACATGGGAGGTGTAGTCAGGGAGCGGTCAAATTATTTACATTTCAAAGACAGCGGACAACATGCCACTGTTTAAGAGAAGAAGAAGAAGAAAAAAAAAGCAGGCCTTCATTTAAAACTAATAAATCACATCAAGTTCTTTGAATGAAGAGCTGACTTTGTAGGTGTCTCGTATCCTGTTACCAAAGGAATGAAATGACCAGAATAAAAATGATGAATATGCCGTGAACACAGCGGAGCTTACCTTGGTTTAGGAGTAAATTATAATCCTGGAGACAGCGGCTGAAACCCTCTTCTCTCGCATGACTAATTAGAGTAATTACAGAAGGGACATGAAAGAGGTGCGCTGCCTCGCCAAGCAAACAAGTGCAATAAATCAACCCTTTGTGATTTGCAACAGAATAAACATAAAAACAAACACAATACCTGAAAAGTAAAGCGTTTCTCACGCCGCACAGGGAAAAAAAAAATACCTGCAGCACGCTGACATCATCACGATTCATAATTCGAACAACTTCATCATCGTCGTCTGAGTCTTTTGTAGTCAAATAGAGAAAAGGAGACAAGAGAGGGTTTAAAACACTGTCTCTTTTATGTATTATTTGTTTGTGTAGTTTTACAAACAGAGCTGTGAAAAGAGATGAGTTATTGCACACTGACTGAAGTGTGTACGTGGGGGGGGGGGCAGGTGACCAGGTCTGCACTCCTGTTGTACGATCAAGGTGAAATCCTGAGCAGTTGCAGCCCCCTCCAGAGGTAGATGCCTGAAACAGCACAGGCACAAAAGATTTGACTCATTGTTGTTTGTGAGAGTATGAAAGATTTAAAGCAGCGAAGATGAAAGAATTGCAGAAATGATGGTTTACACAGACTTACAGGGGTTTTGCATTCCTGGTGTGATCGAGCCTGGTTACTATACAGCTCACATGCACATCTCGCCTCTGAAAAATGGATCGTTATCCTGAAAGAAGTTGCTCAGGAGTTTTATATGAAGTTGGAATAAAAACACTCGGACTTGTTTTAGCAACGAGGTCCACAGTGAAAGTAACTCTGGGATCGTTATCATTCCTGACAGTATGATATCAGCAGAAATGTAATATGCATCAAAGTGTGGATGGATAACAAAACACACACTGTAGTGAGAACTCAAAACAGCTCTGAAGTTTCCAGCAAGCGGGATAGTTTAGATTAAAAAAAAGAGTGACGAGCGGTTGGGTTGCCAAGATTTTTACCTTTAAAATATCAAACGATATCGTCGATCGCGCCACAATAAGCAAAATTCGAGACTCAGAATTTGTCCACTGCTCACATTTTTGTGTTAAACTGGCTGCATGTTTACATGATGAGAATTTTATTAGCAATATTTTTCTGTATTTTACAACGCCAGCTGTTTTTTTCTCCTCTCTTTAATTTGTTGAATATTAAATGATCCACTGGACAGAAATTGTGTTTAGCAATTAAAGTTTGTCACATGCTGCAGGTTCCTTTGAACAATTCCATAATTATACATGAACAAGAATAAACAAATGAACAAACAAACAAATTAATAAATAAAGGCTGCACAGTGGTGCAGAGTTGTTGCCTTGCAGCGAGAAGGTCCTGTGTTTGATTCCGGGCTGGGGCCTTTCTGCATGGAGTTTGCATGTTCTCCCTTTGCATGCGTGGGTTTTCTCCGGTTTCCTCCCTCAGTCCAAGAACATGCGAGAAATTAATTAGTTACTCTAAATTGTCCCTAGGTGTGAGTGTGGCCCTGTGATGGACTGGCGACCTGTCCAGGGTGTCCCCCACCCCTCGCCCAAAGACAGATAGGCACCAGCTCCTTGTGACCCTGAACAGGAAAAACGTAAAATAAAAAATCGGGAAAATGGTTTTGCTCGCCAAAATTTAGCATTTCAGTAAAATCTTCTTACATATTTGTAGATTTTTTTTTTTAAAAAGTATGACTAGGCTGGTTAAAGTTGTCACCTGTGACTTGTTTATGTGAGGTGCTGTAATCAGCTGTTTCAACAATTACAATTATAGTGGTGAAACAGTTGATTACATCACCTCACTAGGGGTGTGCCTAGAACATTTTGTTGGGGGGGGGTTGGGGCACAGATTTCGAAAAGGGTGGCGCATGTAAATGGGCCCATAACTTTAAAAAAAATCTATTTTTTACAAGATTATAGCTCATTTAACATAATTTAAGTGGCTACTATAAACCAGAATTAAATAAAAGTCAGTCAAAGCAAAATGCCAATGGAATACTTTCATTAATGTAAAAGTATATTAATTGAATTTGATAGTCTCAGCTTGGAGGGGGGGGGGGGCACCTGGGGTGACCAGTCTAATCCGAAGGGTGGCCTGTTACCCCCTGGGCCACGTCTCTGGACACGCCCCTGCACCTCACATAACAAATCGCTTTAAGAACTTTAAAGGTCCTGTATCATGCAAAATCACCTTTTGGAGCTTTTAACCACATTGTGATGCTATTTCATTATTAAGTCCAACATGAAGACTATAAAACACAAACGGTAATATTTTATCCTATATGTACCTATTCCAGATGTTGAAAGCTGTAAAACAGCAGGATACTGGACCTTTAACAAACATATTCATACTTTGATCACAACAACTTACACACCTGGAACTCCCAAATCTTGATCAGAACTGAAGCCTTTTGGATGAAAGGTGAAATGGTTTCAAGAGACCCAAAAGAAGCTCAGTCGGCCTTTTTCAAAAACGTTTTAGATTAAATTAATTCCCACTGTCTTTGCCACCTTGTTACACATTTGAAAGAAATTCATGTCAGGCATGTAATTAATCCTTTAACCAGGTGTTTTTTAACCCAACAGAGTAGCTGTTAGTTTAAAGGATAAAAACACATTTTGGTTAAACATTTTTTTCTGTGGTCTCTGCAATATGATGCCTTGTATGGGTATCTTTGTACGAAATGTCAAGGTGAGCATCATTGAGTTTCCCTTCAGGCTCAGCCTCCTGTTCTCAAGTGGATATCAAAGGCCTCCATTTACAGTTATCTCTGCTTGGCTGATCCACGGAAGTAATCACTGCAGGTCAAGGGTCACCACTCAGGCTCAAGACAGAAACGCCACTGACTGTCGTCAACTTCAAAGGCGAGTGATCCTCTGACAGGCTGTTGTTTCAGCCTGAAACTTTGTCTATCACAATCCGGAGGGTATAAGGGACAGTAAGACCACAGAGTGACGGAGAGGAGGAAGGGGTTATGTCTCTGAAGAGAAGTAGTTGATAGAAAGACTACCTTTGAATAATTAGAGCCAATAAGATCAAAGAACAGGCTCAAGTTTGGTCTGCGTAACCTCTGTAACACAGAATCAAGCACAACAAAAAGGCGTCATTTTATTCTGTCCTGTTGTTGTTCCTTTGCTTGGTGAAACCCAAACCATGTTAAACATAATGGAAAATATTTGAGGTCTTCTTTTATTAACCAAGAACGGCTTTGATGTTTGACGTCTTTATTTGTTTTAGAAGAAGAAAGAGAAAGGGCAATATGGCATGCTAGCCATCTTCTTTTGGAGAGCACACACAAAAAGGGGGAGGGATGAATGATATGAGAGCAAACCAAGCTTGTTTACGCTATGTAATCAATTAAACTTCATTATCGGCCCTTTCAAGAGTTCTGAGATCAAAGTCCAGTAGGAAATGATCAAAGTGACAGCATTTTGTTTTAGCTCTAAACCCTTTGCTGCTACTCTTTTGCGAGTTAACTTGCAACAGAACTGATGAGATGTAAGAAAATTGTGTATTTTACTTTATATTCTGCTGCATCAAAGCTGATACACAGATCCCTCTTATGTAATCTGTAATCTGTTGCTTTTAATTGGTGTAACATGTGACAAACCGTGGAAAGTTGAATCATTGTTGTTGTTATTGTAGCATAATGATCAAATACACTGTCATACAAAGTCTTTATTATTCTACACGTCCCTAAAGCTGGAGAATAAATAAGACCGGGGATGGACATGGTGAGTTTTGAGACATAACTTTGTGAGGAAATCCAAAACATCATTCCAGACATGAACCACAGACCACCTCAAGACTACATGTTCAGCAACAGGGCACTTCAAATGCACTTTTTAAAAAGAAGCCTCTTCAGCGTGTTGAATGGGAAAACAGGTGGAGAGTTTTGCATCGACATCCTGTCGTGAGAGAAGGGCAAAGGGTGGAGCGACATCACAGCAATGCTGAGAAAAGTCAGCATTTCAGGGTGGTCATGTAGCACTGAGTGGCGGTCTTGAAAAGATCAAATAACATCCCAATATCTCTAATCCAAATGAGTGTTATTGAGAATTTAGCTGCTTTTGTGCAATTTTATATGAAATTTTGACAAGATTTAAAGAGGCCATTTCATACACATTTCAGGACTTTGTGGTTATTTCTTAAGTATTAACCAGTAATATGAAACATTTTATATCTAAAAAACGTTAGGAAACACTGATTAACAGACCCTTTCCGTCAGGCTGCTTCGCCAGCAGCTCGTTAATATTCATTGTTTGAATTTGTTGGACTCAGATTGGCTAACAAACCAGCCTATGAGAGCAAAGTATACTGTTTCCTGCCCCGCTGTGCATGGCAACATCAGACGTAATGTCTTCCTGTTTGCTACCTCTTATGCGACAGCTTTTAGCCAGCAGCATGCTAGGCGTGGTTTCAACTGTGGGAGCTGCCAAATAGTAACGAACAAAGGAGTTGTGACAAAACAGATACAGGCCGTTCGGACTCGGGAGAACTCGGGTTTTATCGCCACCTGTGTAGTTTGAGAGATAAAAACTGAAAGAAGTTGTTGACCTGTTTTCACCCCTACTATGAAGGTAAGAACACCTGTGGAGCTAAAATATCCAACAGAAACCTCAGAAAAACTGTTTTTAATTGAAGGATCTCTTTAAATTAATATATTGTTGGTTTACGTTACAACAGATAAAACCAGTTGTCCTAATTGAATACAAAGAGTAAAATGTTAGTCAAAGCTGTTTTGGTTAATTGGCTTGATAGGCATCTTTCGGACTCCAGGTCTCTGCCACTGTTATTTTGTGGGTTTGAAACTGAAATGTTTGGGAACTGCTGCTCAAGTACAAGCAGCAAGTCGAATTAGATTACATGCTAACCTTTCAAAATACAGTCGCTTTTGCAAGACTTTGGTTTGGCGTTGATCTCAAAGACCTTATAGTGGATGAACAAAAGAAGACACATTTGATCTAAAGCCCAAGTGGTGCTGTGTTTGGTTTGTAACAGTTCACACACACACTTTGACTCACGCTCGTGGACATTCTGCTGAATCATGTCAAAAAGGCTATTTGATCAACGTCAGACCCGACGGTGGTGACGTCCCAGTCGACGGGATTCACACGCTTCCCGCTCTTCAGCACAAAAGGGCAGAACAACAATATTATGGTGTCCACTGAGAGCTTACCCCCCCAGTAAAAACAGATCTGTGCGAGTGGGCTTGACCTACCTCTTCTGTGGTATAATAACACAAAGCTGAGTGTATTCTGACAGCAGCTGCCCGAGAGCCCCGTTGAGAACAGAACGAAGGCTTTGAAGATCTTGACCTTCTGAAACAATAAAATGCCATCATCAAACACACTCCTGAGACAGAGGGCTGACCCGCGGACCCATGTGTCTGCTTAACAAATTCATATCAAATTGTAAAGATCACTGTGTGTGTGACGCTTGTAGAAGATAATATGATGGTTCACACTCACATCATGTGCGGTGGAGCTTGCAAACGCTGCTCAAGTTCTGCAGATTTTCCTCTATGAGGGCATCCTCACCTCAACCAGATGTGTATTTAACATACTTCAAATGGTTCAGAAAATCAGTGAGTCACGAAGCTAAACTGATGCAGTAAAGCATCCAAGATGTGCCAAAATGATCCGATTCAACTGAGATTAAAGCTCACAGCCTAGTCACCAGTCAGACAGTGCTGCTGTTTTGTGTTTTTAGAAACTAGAACTATGTCATTGCAACATGTGCAAAGAAAGTCAAGGAATGTACATGATTGTACATCTGGACTTTGGGGGTCAACATTTAAAGAGACCATTCCGTTAAAAGATGTTTTTCTAAGGTTTCTGTTGAATATTTTAGCTCCACAGGTGTTCTTACCTTCATAGTGGGTGTGAAAACAGGTCAACAACTTCTCTTTCAGTTTTTATCTCTCAAACTACGCAGGTGGTGATCACACCCAATTTCTCCCAAGTTCGAACGGCCTGTATCTGCTTCATCACAACTCTTCCAATGGCTAAAAGCTGTAGCATAAGACGTAGCAAACAGGGAGAGACTACGTGCGCTGTTGCCATGCGCAGAGGGGCAGGAAACAGTATACTTTGTTCTCATAGGCTAGTTTGTTAGCCAATCTGAGTCCAGCAAATTCGAATAATGAATATTAATGAGTTGCTGCCCGAAGCTGGACAAAGCCAGCCGAAGCTTCACGCAGAGAGATTGAAAGGTCTGTTAATCAGTGTTTCTTAACATTTTTTAGATATAAAATGTTTCATATTACAGGTTAATACTTTAACTTTAACACTAACCACAAAGTCATTAAATTTGTGTGAACAAATTGCACCTTCTCCCATCATGTCTGTCCTCTAATCGATGTTAGTCTGTGATCAGTGACTAATTTTTATTCTTTTCAAGACATTATGCTTGGCCAGGGACTGGATTCATTTTTAAATCATCAGCTGTTATCGATGGTAAATATTTACAAGGTTAGGGTGAATGTAGAAGAAAATGACAACAACAATAAAAAATGGTTCAACACTCATGGAAATATTCTTTTTTTATTTTGTTGTGATGGTATGTTGTTGTTTAAAGCTCCACTCCACTGAAAAACATGTTTTTTGTGTTGTTAACATGTTCTTGTGGCTTTTTTTCTAATGCTAGGGGACGTATCTTAAGAAAATTAAGCTCAAAACTGTATTTCTGAGTATTTCTGTATTCAAATTGCTGTGAACCAGTAGCAGCCACAAAATGCGTCTAAAAAAAGAGTGGATTGTTGATATAGAAAACCCCCTGGGCAAGTCACAAGCTCCTACTCCACTAGCTATAAGCTAACTGCACGCTAGCTGTAAGCTCGCAGTAGCGCTGACATAAACAGAGAGCTCTCGTCAACAGGGAGGGGCGGGGCATCCTCCACTCCAACGGCTCAGCCCACAGCGCAGAGGCGAACTGCTAATGAGCTACTGCCGCCATGCAGAAACTTCCTAGAAAACGGCACAAGTTTTGTGATTTTGGGTAAAAACTTCATAATTTGAAGACCACTGAGACGCTTTAAAATAACTTAAAAGATGATCCGAGTGGGTCTTTAAACAGACTGGGAACAAAATAAACACAAGATAAAATATTGACAGTCCAATTTTAGCACAGAAATTTTGCTTTCTTTTGAATAAATAAACTCATCAAACACCAAACACACTGTTCTGACGCAGATACATGACACATGGATGGCTTCCTCACACGAGGACATGTTTGTCACTTTTTATGGCACTTGCACATTTTTTTCACACTTTTTGTGCTCCCAAGATGTAATTTAGTGTTCATTTCATATATCTCTGTGGGAAGAGGCTGCCGCTGAGAGCAAGGGAAAAAAAACCCTTTCAGATGAGAGAAAAACCTTCACAGTGGTTCTTTTGTGTTATGGTGACATACTGTTCAGTTCTGATTTACGTCTATAGTATTATTCCTGTTAACTGTTGAAATCTCACAAAACAGAGTTTTACATGATCTTTCTTTTATAAGCTTGACACAATTCTATGATGTAGGTTAAAAGACCACTGTCACTCATAATGTTTTCCAATATATTTGCTGCTTTAGGTTAGAGTTAGCTTTATATTTTGAACGATGCTAAAAAGTAGATAAATAACTTTACAGATATCCATGTTTTTCTTTTAGGTTAAGTCAGTGAAACAGAATTGATTGCAGATGAAGTTGAGCTATATGGATAACAGATGAGTGTAAATACCTTTCTACACATGATGATACACATCCCTGTGGTATCTGCACTGAGGGACAGATCAGAAGGGAAAAGTGGCTCATCTGAGTGGTCTCCAAATGTAGCTCTGTGTGGCTTCAAGATCAAAGCAACATTTCCTTTTCTGGAAAAAAAAGAGCTGCTGTTTACCTCCTCAAGAGGTAGGTCATGTGGTAGGTTTTAGGAGGAAAAAATGAGAAGCTAACACAGGGGAAGAAAAAAAAAAAAAAAAGGAAGAAAGAAGTTACGCAGACCAAATCCTGTTTGTGATAAATTGTTGAATTGCTATCTCGGATCTCGAGCTCATAAACCATCTACACGCTCACTGATAAAAAAACAAGCCTTTGATCTTACATAACTTTATATTTGCATAAACTGCTAAGCTTACATGCCAGCTGGGTCCACTTGCTCATCAAGCAGAAGTCCAATGACCTTCTGTCTCTGTCCACATGTTAAACTTTACAGGGCACTCAAGGAAGTGGTGTTGACAGCCTAGATTTGAGGTCAAGAGGGGTCAAGGGTCAAGCACTTCCTGCTGACATGAAAGCACGTCGAAGCACACCTTGCTCTCAGTATCTGTCGTCGGACCACCCCGCCCCCACGCCGGACCATCTGTTGCTACATAATCTGGGTTCATCGGACCCAAACAAAAGCCATGTGTTAATTACCTTTGAAGGTGTAATGACTTCAGGGCTGCAGCTGGTTTCAAAGCGAAGAGCTGCAGAGCAGGTTACACTTCACATGCATTACAGTTGTCCTTTCCTAGCAGTACCTGTCCATCCAGCTATGTTGTCATAGATATTACTCTTTTTTTTTTGTCTTTTTCAGTTATCAGACTTATATTTGAGGTCTTCGATGAGAAACTCAACTGCACCTGTCCTCCAGATGGGACAGCACTCTCTTTGTGGGAAATCATGTTGTTCTGATGTTTTGTCTGTTTGCGTACGCCTCACTTAAGGATGATTACTCTGTAAATACAATTTAGTTCTTCTCTTTTATGTTCATCCATCATTTTGCAATTTTTATAGGAACACAGAGAAGAATCTTGACACACTATTCATGTAGTTGTTCAGGGAATTCGAAGAAGATGATGATCAGATCTTGACCAGTAAAAGTTGTGGTAGAAATCTTGTTATTTCACGCAAAAACAATATGACGTGTCCTACTCACTTTGTTTTTTTTTTATATTTGTCTTTTGTGAGTCAAGCTTGAGTAACACATTTTTTTTCTTCCCACAAATGACCACTTTCTTCCTGACACGGGAGAAAGGGAAGAGGGCGTTGTGCATTCCTAAACAGATAAAGTGTCCTTGTTTTGAAGAAGTGTTACTACAAGCCAACTGGAGGTGACCTCAAATCTAACATTGGAGCTTTTTGTGGGATGACACATAGATTGAAATGGAACAGATGGAAGTAGTTCCTGAAATTGTTTTGTTAGATTTTAGTTTGGGTTTTTGTTCAGATCCAATAACTAAACCTGTCTTTGCAAAAATGTAGTCTATGTAGACTGTGTTTACCTCCGCGCATGCAGCCATCTTCTGCGCCGTCTTTGATGAGAAAAAAAAAAGTGTTTTTTTCTTTTGCTTTTGAAAATCCTAAGCTGCAGTTTCCAGCTCTCCTCTTGATCCTCGGGACATCTACAGGATGCTGTGTAAGATGTGGAGCGCTGAGTCTGAGCCAGACCCACAGGTGAGGACAGATGGCAGCTCTGTGAAGTCTGTCCTGTGTAGAGAAGTAACAGCATCGGAAAAGAAGGTGGTTATAAACATCCACCCCACACTGCAGTTTCCTCGGTTTCCTCCAAAAACAAACACTTGTATACTACCTTGTAATTTGTCACTCTTCTCTCCCTGCTAAGGGAAAATTAAGGGAAAACATTCAGTTTACTGAATGAACAGTTTCATTTTTCTTGTTCCCTGTTAATTACTTCTTCTTGAACTGATGCAACATTCTGCATGTCGGACACAGAAACAAATGTCGTTTTTTTTTTTTTAATAAGGCTGTGAAAGATGAAATGATGATTTCAGATTCTTGAGGGGGAAAAACTTCCCAGGCCTGGAAGAGCCCATGGAAAGTAATCAAGACAGCCAGTCAGACAGCTGGCGACTTTGGGTGCTCATTTGGCATCAGCTGCAGCCCCAATGTACACCAAATTATGACATCAAAGCAGGTACCAGGCCAGGCCAAGAGGCTGGCTCTGATCATTGTCTTCTGTAATGACAGTGGCCTTGTCGTCTTGGTGAAATGAGAAAAGCAAATGGTGTTACAACAGTGTTCAAAATCAGGAATTAACCGTTTGCCAATGATGTTGCAATGCTTCCAAGAAGTGTTTTTTAGAAGAGCGTTTTCCTCATTTTATCCTTATGGTCGTGTGCATAATGTTTTTTCTGTGCATGTATTTCATGAAAAACATTCAGAGAAACTTTCAGGAAGTAATCGCTGGCTGTACAAAGATTCAAGATGGCTGCCACGGCTAATCAACGGCGGTAAACATAAAAATGTATATGACTCGGTCTGTTTTAAAGCAGAACTAAGTAAGTTTTTTCACCTCAATAAATGTTTTCTAGAGTCCCTGTGGGGGTAAACAAGGACTTGGCGGGGTGATTCGTGGGTCCCTCCCCTCCCTCCGGGGTCTGTGTCCTGAAAGCAGCACTTGCAACTTTCAGTGGATCGGACCCGACTAATCTCGCGAGAACAAACCTGCTTTACGGCACTCACACTCACGTACATAAATACAAGCATGAAGCCCTTGCCGTTGTTAGCAACGCCACCCTTAGGAGCGCAAAGATGACAATAATACTCACCTGTCGAGACATTTTCTTGGTTTTGTTTTTCTTTCTTCTTGCAAAAGCGTTGTCTGCGCGTTGTTGTTGGGGGGCAGCGGCGGGGTGGGGG
>SSNP01000090.1:1873509-1881009 GCA_006937955.1 Pachypanchax playfairii
GGGGGTCTGCGGCGGCGGCGGGGGAACATTACGACAGTGAGCTTTCACAGGGGACCAGTAGGGGGAGAGCGAGAGCAAAACTTACTTAGTTTTGCTTTAAAGATACTGAGCTAAAATTTGGCATATCAGTAGTTAATAGTAATCTCCACAGTCTGCTCTGGGTGTTAACAGGTCGTGGTTAATCTGTGTCACTGCGTGAGATCAAGCATAACTCATGACACGCATAAGATTTGGGAAAAAGGGACAGTTCAATCATTTCTCAACAGAAGATTAAAGCTTGGCAATTTATCATATTGGTAAAATTTGCTCCCTGTTCTCAGTTTTTCCATCAAGATTTTGGACCATATCAGATTTATGTTGCGTTCACTTCACTTCTGCAAACAATAGAAACAAAACACAAAAAAAAAATCATGGGAATTGTTGCTTCTTTAAAGTCTTAAAAAGAGCTTCAAATGCAGATCTCATAATTAAATAATGGCCATGTTTTACAGCAGGGCGTGGACTTCAAAGAGTTTTGCCATGGAGAATGTCAGGTTAAAGAACAGAAAGTGAGTAATGTGTTGCGGCTCTGCTGTTGTGACCTGTAATAAGGGCTTTTCCATGTCCTTTGGCAAATTTGTTGCAAACAGAACCGTTTCTGAAACGAAGGAGCCTGATTCTTCTTGTGTCTCGCTGTAGATGAGACTAGGCACGGAGACCTGCCGCCTCTCTGACGATAATAATAGCATGTTTTGAAAGGTAATTAGTCTCTGTTCCCCTCTTCGTCTCCCTGCTACCTGGTGGAGGGGTTTGTAAAGGGTGATTCAGACTGCAGGCACGAATGGAAAACTTCTGGCGGACGGCTGTGCGTGCTCACGCACCGGTACCTCCAACACAACCTGGTCCACCTCAGTCATCCTCAAATGCACGGACACATTCCAACACACATGCAGGCAAACACGCGAAGCATGCACGTACCCTCTCCGTGACAGACGCACACATCTCAGTAAAAATGACTTGACAGAATTGTGTTTAGGGAGCAGCAGCTACTTTGTGACCGTCAACAACAAACAGCTGAGCTGTCAGTTGAACTATTTGATTACCCCTCAGCGCCATAGAGACTCTTAACACAAGTGGTCCTATCTTGAAAGAGTTCCTTTTTATCAAACAGGGCATCATCTGCAACTAATAGACATCCTCCTCTTACGAAATAAGAGCCTGCTCGACAGATGTCTCTTGCTTCTCTTACTCTGTCTTGCTCCCAGTTTACATCCACATCTTAGATGGCACCTCTTGACTTCAGTCAGGATCAAGGTTGTTTACTGATTCTCTGGGAAATATCAGGAACATGTGGTGAGGGCACATGAAAGGAACTCTACGGTGCGTTAACACCCAAAAGCCTCAGTACAAGTTTGTTTTGGGTTTCAAACAAAGGCTTCAACATAAAATTAAGGGGACCTGCTTCCGGAGGTTTCCCACAAGGTGACACGGGACGGAAGCTGCAGATCCAAAAGCGTTTCCACGGGGGCAAAGTGGCCTCAAACGTCTGAACTGTTAAAAGCTAAATGCAACTCTTCGATGACAAACAAAAAACATGTAAAACTGGGTGAGATATGTTAGATTAAAAGAAACATCAAGGAACATCCGAAGCTCTCATTCACCATATGAACTCATCACATCTGACATTTTCAGGTACTTTTTGGACTTGAATTTTATCCGATTTTTGTGGCGTTGTTCTACTAAATCCAGGGTCTTTGCTAATGTGTCCTTCCTTGGGATTTAGTGCTGCAGTCGAGTCCCACAATCCTCAACTTGTCATCATATGTTTTATGCTGTTATGTGGTTTCTGCCCTCCGTGTGGGAAAAAGTGGCAATTTAATGGAATTTTAAGAAACTATTCTGTATGAAAAGTTTTATAGTTGGAGATCTCTCCTTTGTTCTTACAATGAGGACCTCCACCTGTTTCTGATGATGTGAGCCAGAGCTTGTCCCTTTCAAGAGGCTGATCCCTCCTGATCTCTTTGATGTAACCTGACCTATCAGTTCCAACTAGCAGGATTTGATGATCATGGATAGACCCTCAACAGCAGCATGTGCAAATCAGAACTAGCAGGCATGGAGAGATGAACGATGGGGATGTGCAAGCAGAAGTGGGAGACAAGAGAGAAAATGGGGGGACTCGCATGCAGAGCTATGATGTGTCTAAACACCATGCAGGCAGTGGTCACATGATCAGTGCTGCCAGCCCAGACTTAAGCAGTAAAACCTGTGGATCTGTGAGGGCACATGCAACTGATCGGAGATGAAAGACAGGCTTTGACTTTCACAGGAGGCCTGGAATTGGGGAGGGTGGAGGGAGGGGGGGGGGACTACGGAGGCACTTCTGAGGGACTGCCATTGGAACAGCTGGGTCATTTTCAAATGACCTAATTCTCGGATTAATCCATTCAGACTTGCATGGTTAAATTTGTGTCTGTGCTACACAAAGAGGATAGCAGGCAAAGAAAAAGAATTAACTAAGCCAGTAAGGTTTAATTCTCAGAGTTCATGTAAGGTGCACGGAAACAAAAAAAAAAAAAAACAACAACCTGCAGATGCAACAGCAGCAGAGCTAACTTACAAACTTTTACCTTCACAAATCTTTCTTAGATTCAAGTCAGATTCAAGAGCATCTGCTGCTCACACACACTGCTACGGTCAGAGAATGTTTCACTGCCAGGGCATGTCCTCGTGAGTGTGTCAGAGGCCAGCGTCCATCTGCGAGTGATTTAAGAGCTACATTTTTGAAGATGATGTGTGATAAAACAGAGAGGTATGGGTCAGAGTGACTAGACTCAATATGTGACAGAGCCTCTCTTTCCTGGACCCAGACCACATTTTTTAATCTATACAAGCATGTGTTTGAAGTCCGCAGCAAACACCATCAGTCCTGCTGGGGACTTAATATCCATCTTACCTGGTGTATAACAATCTGGCATCATTTAGGCAAACAGTGAGCAGGAAGATTATATTCAGAGCATTTATTACATTGTTTCTGTCATTTTTTAATCAAACCTGCCTGAAATCGTTTCAAAAAGGTTGAAAACATGATATGACCCATAGAAAAGTCATTTTGTTGTGTTAATACTGATTTGAACTAATCAAAACTGAGTCAAGGTAAAGAGATTCTCTCAAAAGCTGCACTAATTTCTGTCGATAGAGCAGATAAAATTCATTTTATCTGCAGCTTAGTATAATCTTACTACCACCAAGTAATAAAAATGACATACCCAAAGCACCTTGTTATGTTGCAAGATGACAAAAACCCAAAGAGAAATCCACTTATATTTGTTATAATGTTGTATTTTACACACTGGACAGGTCGCCAGTCCATCACAGGGCCACACACAACAACCACTCACACACATTCACAGCTAGGGACAATTTAGAGTCAAAATGCTGAAGATTTACCAAAAAAATTACTATTCAGTTCAAATCAAGTAAAAAGGGAACTGCAAACCATAATGTGATGCCAAAATTATTATCATACAGAAAAAAAACTGCCAAACAGACATTTATGAATCTAAATAATAGTTTATCCTTTCAGCTAATTTTCTTTTTCTAGAATGAATTTAATTTGATCAAAATGTCTATATTGAGCTATATGTTTTGGCTTAAATATATTGCTAAAATAAGAACCTCGAAGTGGGGAAGCCTTGCATTACCATAAAGGGACATTCCTGTTTTTAAAAAGTATTGGGATCCTCTGCTCAATTTAGAGCAGGAAAGATTGAGAAAGGCTGAAGTGAGAGGGAGGAGAAAAAAGGAGAAGAGAGAGTGATGGCTTCTTTGATCTTTGGAGGCCCAGTCTGGATGAAAATAAAAAAGAAGAACAACTCAACTACAGTCAGAAGGAGAATCGACTCTTCTATGAATTCAGAAAATAAACGATATGAAAAACAGTTTCTAAAATCCAGTTTTCCTGCACATCTCTGGGACATTGAACCAATTTGGTATATGCTTTCCTGTTTCTTTTCAGTGTGTCGCAAGATAGTTATTCTCACTTCTTAAATTTGTGGGATGGGAAATGGGAATTTCAAGACCAATAAAAAGCACCACATCAAATACAACATCGTGGATCAAAAGAACAAGCGCATGGACATTTTTTAAACTCTATAAATAAGAAAGAAAAAGAAAACCAGGGGTAGTCTGCCACGCTTGATCATGCCCCGAGTCCTGCCCCGCGCCAGTGATTGGCTGGGTGGACACACATGGGGGGAAAGTTTGAATAAAATACAAGAGCATGGCACAAGTGTTGTCGTTCAAGCTGGTGCGCTTGTCCCAGAAGCACTCGAGTCAGTCTCATAAGAGAAGAGCAGAAAGTTGTGAGCGCGCGCTTTAAGTTTGAGACAGACTCTGAACTCTAGCGGATGATCACGGGGGACCGTCTTAACTGAGTTAACGTTAAATCGGCCTTTTCGTGAACGGACATCAAGTGTCGTAACGTTTCCCAGTCCGTGCGTAATTGCCGTTTGCGTCGTCTCTACGGACATCTGCGCGCATCTCTCTCTGCATTCTGAAATCCAGCATCTATGATGAAAGCGCTCACAGTGGTTCCGTCTCTGCTGCTGCTGATGCTGATGCAGTCCGGCGCTCTTTACGCGCGGAGGTTCCGGGGTGGCCGCAACCCACAACCGCGACGCGCACCACCTCCTCCCACATACCGAGCGGACCGGGGTGACACCACGGAGAGCTTTCCACTGGATTTCACCGCGGTGGAGGAGAACATGGATAACTTCATGACGCAGGTGAAGAACCTCGCGCAGTCTCTGTACCCGTGCTCGGCGCAGAAGCTCGACTACGACATGAAGCTGCACTTACTGGCGAATACATCAGTCACCTGCAACGACGGGAGTCCTGCGGGGTACGTAAGAACTTACATTAGACATGCCGGTGACAGAATGATAAAGTGTTGATCTTAACTGGATCAACGCACAGGTCAGAACAGGGTCACCTGTGCAGAGCGCACCAAGGAGCGCACGTGTGAG
Source organism: Pachypanchax playfairii (assembly GCA_006937955.1). Classification (NCBI taxonomy): domain Eukaryota; kingdom Metazoa; phylum Chordata; class Actinopteri; order Cyprinodontiformes; family Aplocheilidae; genus Pachypanchax; species Pachypanchax playfairii. Next base: position 1,878,516 of record SSNP01000090.1, read on the forward strand.
GGCCACCATATCTCAAATGTTTTATTTTAACAAGAAAATATGCATTTAAAAAGGAAACATTTATGAATAGAGTGAACATAATAAACACAAAGAGCAAAAAGCTCGGTCAGGATAAGACGTCTGAACAGCTGCTTTGCGTCAGCGGAGCGTGAAATTTGCGGAGAGCCACATGGCCCATCCATGCTTCATTTCCTTTCCTTCAAATCAGAATGCAGGATTTTCTTTGCAGAAAGTTTAGACTTAACTTTTCAGCCTCTCAAATCTCTTTCTGTCCTATTTGTGTTTGCCACAGTGCACAAACTGTTTAGCTCTTCTAAAAGCAAACAGAAGAATATTAATATTAGATGTTTTTTATTATCGCAGAAAAAAAACACTGATGTAGAATTATTGAGCGCACTTTAAATAATTTAAAAGTAATGAATGTGTGTTCTCAGATTCTTAATATTTATTTGTGCTTCAACACAAAATATTGTTATAATTAGCCATGGAGTGAGAAATGGGCATTTAATTTACACGTAGTTGTTGAAACAATGAATAAAATGTTAAATGTGATTTAGTGGCAGGTATCGGTGTGATATTAATTCTTTTAATTGTTGTTGGTATTTTTTTATTGTAGATATGAGAACTAATCCTGAAGCAGTTTAATCATGGACCAACTTGACTGATAAAGGGGTTTGATATATAAACATGTCTCTTTACATCCTGTTGAACCCCCAAAGTGCTGCATGGAGAGTTGGCTGCTGTTGTCTTAGCTCAGCGAGGACAAGACAGAGACATTTGCAGATGGCCTTTACGTCCACTGTGCCTGTTATCAGTCTAGATGCTAATCCATTAAACAGCATTATCCAGAAAGGCATTTATGGTGTTGTGTGATTCATCCTGTGGAGCTGCACTTGTTTGAGTGAGGCAGCAACATCCTTCCATCTTGTTTTTTTATCTTTCCAAAGAAAGGTTTCGATGAATTCTTCGCTGACTGCAGCTCGCAATATAAAACCTGAAGCCAAAATGTGATTCACCGTCTGTGCAAGCAGCCGAGAGGTTCAGCCAAGTCCGTCTCTTTAAACTCACCAAGATGTGTTTGGCAGTCTCTTCAAACTGAATCATTGGTAAAGTCAAGTGGATACTCGCTGAACAGAAAATCTCCCTCCAAAATCTGTCTGGAAGCGGCTTTTTTTGTGTGTGTTGAGCCTCACACAAGAGGTTTGTTTCATTACAACCGTGTTAGAAGTGCGTCCCGGCCTCAGAACTGCTCGTTGCCCTCTTCTGGACTGAAAACAAACAGCACGCTTCTCCAATAGTCATTTCTTATTCAAATTGTTTTCAGGGTTTTCTTCCCCAGAGTGCACTTGTAACAAGATACAGAGATCTCTTTTTATTTTTTTTTTCAGGAATTTTATTGATTCTTTTGTGAGAACAAGAACATTTTGATCAACACAAACAGAACAGGAATCAGGATGAAGTTCATTTCCTGTTTAATCAGTGCTGGAACAAGCTTTTTATTCTCCGGGCGCTCCGTTAATTTATGCTGGCGAAAATGTGGTTTTGGCTGTTTTTAAATCACTTTCCAAAGATGAAAATCAACAAAGCAACATGATATTTTTGCTGTGAACATGGTGGCATCGTGTGTTATTTTATACTTGGCTAACATTGCTGATATACGCGCAGTGTTTCGTGACGGTTGAGCCATTGTGATGCAGAGATGCCGCAAAATAAATCATGCAACATTAAAGTTAAAATGTATGTACTTTTTTATATTTGCAAGTGTTTTGAACATCTGTGTTTGTTCTTGTTTTTGAAGGTATTACCTTAAAGAGTCTCGAGGTAGCAGACGGTGGCTGATATTCCTTGAGGGTTGGTATTTTTTGGATTAACTTCATGATATTTCACTTTTTGTCTGCAAATTAGACATATTTTTTGAATTGAGAGAGATTTATATCCCATTATGTTTTATCTGTCTTCGTCCAGGTGGCTGGTACTGCTTCAATAAGGAGAACTGTGACAGTCGATACGAGACTATGAGGAGGTTTATGAGCTCATCCAAGTGGCCCCAGACTAAAAGAGGTCAGCGCTTCCTCTACGCAACTCATACCTCATCACAAATCCTTACCACTGAGTGGAAAACAGATGCCACTTTAATGTCATGGCAATTAAGAGAGAACGGATGCGTGTGCGCTCATTTACAGTGTTATTAAGACCAGCACCTAGTCATAACCCTGCTGCAGAATCTTTACCTGGCGCCCTCTGCTAAAAGCAACAGAGATGCCTCTGTCTGTCACTGCACTGTAATAACTATAATCCATCTGGTAATGATAATAAATAAGAGGAAGATGTGTCTGAAAGGAGCCGAGATGGCTAATGATACATGTTGATCTGACTCTGCAGGCACGGGGATCCTGTCTCCACTGCCTGAGGAAAACCCTCACTGGTGGAATGCAAACATGGTGTAAGTAGACTCGTGTTTATGCGCTTGTTGATGCTCGATTCGAGATCCCTG
>SSNP01000090.1:1886009-1966236 GCA_006937955.1 Pachypanchax playfairii
ACCATAATGGCGCTGGTGTCCCACGGTGCAGGCTACAGTGCAAATTATGGAACCTTCTGCATGTTTGTGTGGTGCTTCTGCTTTGCGGTCACGTTGGTGGTGTTCACCTTGGACATTACACGGCTCCACACATGCATGCCCATTTCCTGGGATAACTTCACGGTGGCTTTTGCAATGCTGGCGACGCTCATGTACATCACGGCCTCTGTGGTCTACCCTGTTTATTTTCTCCAAACAGAATACAATGACGAGGACTCTGAAGTCCAAATCTACCGTATTGTTGTAACGGTCTGTTCTAGCATTTGCATCTTCCCGTATGGGGTGGAGGTGTTCTTAACAAGAGCTAAACCAGGAGCTGTGGTGGGCTACATGGCCACTGTGTCTGGTCTACTCAAGGTGGTCCAGGGTTTTGCAGCCTGCATTATTTTTGGGGCTCTAGCTAATGACAGTGAGTACAATCAGTACATCGCTACACAGTACTGTGTAGTAGTGTACAGTCTGTGTTTCTCTGTCACCGTGATTGTTGTCATACTGACTGTATCCGGTAGAACCTCTGCTCTGAGGTTCCCCTTTGACCGGTTTGTGGTCATCTACACCTTCTTTGCTGTGATCCTTTACCTGAGTACAGCGCTGGTCTGGCCCATCTTCAGTTTTGACAAGAAGTATGGCACCGCTACTCGTCCTGAGGACTGCCCCCGTGGACAGTGTCCCTGGGACAGCAAGCTGGTTGTGGCGGTCTTCACCAACGTCAACCTGGTGTTATATTTTGTTGACCTTGTTTACTCTCAGAGGATCCGCTTTGTTTCCAGCTCTGCAGCTTGAAAACTTTACTCCGGATTGCTTCAGAGACAAATATAAATTATGTGAAGGACTCATGATCTTAGATCTGTAATGTATCAGTGTTGTTTTTGAAACTTTCTTGAGTTACTATCAGTATTTGTTTGAAAATCTGTGCTTTGCAGTATTAAACTTGGTACATACTAAACCTAGTTAATCTTATCTTAAAACCATATTTAAACAATCAGCATTTTTAAAAAAAATGTTCCTCAGAGATGTAAAATCTTCATTATGCACTTTGTGTTGAGCTTTTAACCCCCCGTTTTTTTCTATAGGAACCTTTTTTAAAGTGTCAGCATAATAAAATTGACAATATTTCTGAATGAATATAACTGAGGGAAAATTGAACTACTTACTTTTTGTCTTTTATGCCTCAATTGGAAAAGAGAATCTATGTAGCATTCCTTTATCAGTGTTATGTGCATATTTATAATAAATGCTCAATTAAATGCCAAACTCTAAGCTGATGTGTTTTAAATGTTCCTTTGGTTTCTTGGTTTTAAAAGTCCTCTCAGAATATTTCATCTGAACTACAATCTGGTTTACATCTAATGTAGAAAATATTTGTGTGGTGTCATCACTTATCATTTAAAATATTTTTGAAAGGACAATTTAGCTTTGGATTACATTGCACCCATTTTTTAATGTAATTTATGTTTTTTTTATAGTTCACCTGTAAAACAAATCTGTTTGAACGAAAACAGGTAAGTGATTCAATAACTTAATGCAGAACTGAATTTAGAAACAATGCTCCAGTCATTAATCATAGACGTCACCATTTGATGAAGGTTGGTCATTATGAACAATAAGAAAGTTGACGGTATTTGGGTCACAGCATCTGATTCCCCGCAGGCACAAACACATGCAACTTGCTTTTCAGCTTTGCAGAACCCGCCTGTCAACGTTAATTCAATTTTGATTGGTTATTCAAGTCACGTGCTCAACAACTTTGCAAGCTCATTGGGTGGCTTTACTGCCAGTCACATTTACAGGCCATGGTGAGGAAGTTGGGATTGTAACCGTGTTGTCAGTTCTGGTGGCGTGTTAGTTAGCCTGTTCACAGGGTTTTCTGTTTGTTGTAAGTGTTTTGTTTCTTTCTAAATATTTATCTACATAAAAAAATCACTTTTGTCATCATTTGTTTACTCGTGTTGTTACTTCCGGTAATAAGGAAGTTTGTTTTGCGGAGGACACGTTGCTCAGTTGAATCAGTTATCCGTCTTCTTCGACGGTAAATATCAAGCAAAAACACCTGATAGTTTATGTTTTTAACTTAACTCGACACATTCACAGGTATAATGAGTGTGGGCTTCATTGGAGCGGGCCAGCTGGCTCACGCGCTGGTTCGAGGCTTCTCGGCTGCAGGTGAATTCAATCTTTACCAAATATGCCACAATATCCCTTTTGCCTTGTTGTACTGTCACTATCTAAATATTGCGATGATATGCTGACGTTGTTTTTGGACATCTGTCACCGTCAAGGCGTGATCGCCACCCACAGAATCACTGCCAGTTCTCCAGACACAGACCTCCCCACCGTGCAGCAGCTGCGGGTGGGTGGACACTGGAAAGATATTAATGCCATAATCCAACCAAACATCATGCTTGTCATCAATCTGTAGTAAAACATGTGCTAATTTTCATTTTATAGAAACTTGGTGTAAATTTTACCACCAGCAACAAGGAGACTGTGAACAGAAGTGACGTCCTCTTCCTGGCTGTGAAGCCTCACATCATTCCCTTTGTCCTGGATGAAATTGGACCAGATATTGAGGACCGTCACCTTATTGTTTCCTGTGCTGCAGGTGTGACTATCAGCTCCATAGAAAAGGTAAGTCAGAACATAAACAAAGTTGAGGAAGTCATGAAAATCTGTGAAATGGTGCTTTTGTTACTATTTGCAGAAGCTGCAGCAGTATCGCACATCTCCAAAGGTAATGCGCTGCATGACCAACACTCCCGTGGTGGTGCGTAAAGGTGCCACCGTCTACGCCACAGGCACGCACGCTGAGGTGGAAGATGGAAAGCTGCTGGAGCAGCTGATGGAGAGCGTTGGCTTCTGCACTGAGGTGGAGGAGGACCTCATTGATGCTGTCACAGGCCTGAGCGGCAGCGGCCCTGCTTACGTCAGTTTGTTATAACACCTCACGGTCTCCGGCTCACTTTATATTACTGCCTTACCTCTCGCAGTTGTGATAAATGTATCTATTGGATTGTTACCCTCTTTCCATCTTTGTCATTGTGATGAATGTGGGCCTGCAGGCGTTTTTAGCTGTGGATGCTCTCGCTGATGGCGGAGTGAAAATGGGCCTACCCAGGAGGCTTGCTGTACGCCTCGGAGCTCAGGCCCTGCTGGTATGATCCTCTATTTGAAACACATACCAATGTTCTTACAGCCTCTGTTAAAGGCCGTTTCTTTCAGTCCTGAATGATAACCCTGATCTAAACTAATAGTCATAACAAATTTAACAACAACTAAGATAATATACATCATAATTACATGGAAAAGCTAATACCACCCTGTGATCCAGTAGTTTGTTGAACTGTTAGTAGTAATATAATATTACTAATATTTGTTAAGGAATTTTGGCCCATAGTTCTTTAAAAAGAGACTTCAGTTCATTGAGGTTTGTGGTTGTTTGTTTCTGCACGGCTGTAAGTCTAGCCACATTTCCAACAGGTTGATGTCCGTTTCCTCTGGGTCACTTCAACACCTTAATCATGCTGTTCTGTTGCATGTTGGCTATACTTTGGTTTGGTTTTACTAACATTCACCTTATACTCTGTGTACTTTATCTTGTGGTTAACTACAAGGTTCTGTTGCTTCAGAATGACTTTAAATACATTTTTAAAAAGGCAGTTCTGATTATTATTATTTTCTTAGAGATTAAGTGTTTTTCTGTGAAATTCTTCCAAGCGACAGATATCTTGATCTGTTTTCAGAATGTACTCTTGTGAACTTTAACATGCCAGTCGCTCTGAGCTGTAGCTTTTATTCACTTTAGCTCAGCATTGTATAGTCTGACCTTGGAAGTGAACAGGATTTTTTTCACTGTTTTCTATCCACTTTGGTATGAAGATCTCAAAACCTACTTTTATAGAGGTGGTGCATTTGATTACCAGCAGCTGGTTGCTACTTATGGCTCAATTTCTATGGAAACAGTAACGTTTAGTTCTTCTTCACGGATTAGCTTTTGTTCAACAACACGATGCAACACTTGATGTGTTCTGATCTGTCTGACATTGCATTTAAAAACCTGAGAAGGAACAGATGATCTCTTTTTTCCCATTATTAATCCTATAGAAGCTTTAGAATTTTAAGAGGATGCTTAGTTCACTTACCTTTTTGTTTATTACACTCTTTTACAATACAAAAACAGAAACATGTTGTATCGTAAGCTGACAGGTGGATCCTCTGTGCTTGTTTAAAGGGTGCCGCTCGAATGCTGTTGGACTCAGACCAGCATCCTGGGCAGCTCAAAGACAATGTGTGCTCACCAGGGGGCGCCACCATCCACGCCCTGCATGTCATGGAGAGCGGTGGATTCCGAAGTCTCCTAATAAATGCTGTGGAGGCCTCGTGTGTAAGAACAAGGTAGGTTGATTTAAAGCACGGAGAAACAAAGAACGGAGGAGATGGGGATTCCTGTCACAAGCACAAAGCTCATCAGTCTCTTGTTGTGGTGGTTTCGATTTGAGGAGTGATTAGATGTTGAGTTTTTAGTTCAAACAGCAGATGGAGCTTTTTGGTAACTAATTTTCTCAGTTATGAAATTAATGTTACCCAAATATCTTTTTTTATAAGTTCACATGTGGCTTATTGTGATATAAGATGTTATGTCTTTTATTTTGAAAGGGAACTTCAGTTTTTGGCAGATCAAGAGAAGATATCTCCTGCTGCTATTAAGAAGACAACTCTGGATCAGGTTCTCCAGCAGCCAGGAGTCACTCCAGATGCTGTTGGGGTCAGAGATCGAACTCGTGGGATCAGTGTTTTCAACAGCAGCAAACCAAGAAACAAGAAGAACTGATCAGTTTTTAAAAATCATCGGTCAGCGATAATTCAGTCAGAACTGTCTAAAAACCACTTTGAGTAAGTTAGTCATGGGTATAAGTCTTTAGGGTGACATTGTGAGTACTAAACAAGAATGAAAAATTAACCATACTAAGGAAAATTTGCATGAAAAAAAATGTTTTTCCCCTTATTTGATGACAAAATCAATTTGAAATGATAACCAGTTTTATTCATGCAAGTAAGGTGATTTGGACTGTAAAAACTTGCATTCATTTGTAGCAAAAATGCCAAATATTTCATTTTACAGATATTATTTGACATGAAAAGTTGGAAATACCTTATTTAAAGGACAGGAAATTGAACTTCTTTCATAATAAAAAAGGAAAATAGGATGATTTAAATGTTATTTGCAGGGTGAGGCAATGAAAGATAACATTTAATATTTTGTATCACACTCAAAAATATTACCACTGATTACATTTTCAATATTTATTGTTTGCATAGAGTATATGCAAAAACAATGAAACCAAAGACATGTACTCTTCAGATGTTTAAAGCAGCATGGATTTAAGTGGGTAATGCTGATTTTGTTCTTCATACAAAATATGCTCAACAGGATATGTTTATATATATCATATAATATATACGTTTTAATATTTAGTAGGGTTGGATTCTTTTCTACTGTAAAGAGATGAGCACTTTGAGGAACTGCTGTTTTGTCTACTATAAATCTATAAATGCTTGGTTTTCACATTTTGAAATAAAAAATATGAGGAATTTTGAATTTTTGTAGCTGTTGAAAATGCATTTTATTTTATTTTGGACCAAAATCTATATATTATATTGCTTAATTATGGTATTTCAATTTAACTTCAAGTTTGTTTTTAACTTTTATTTAATGTGATAAACAATGACATTTGAAAGCTTTCTGGACATTTAAACAAAGTGAAATATTGCAGTGTGTTTTAGTGATAATTCTGTGAATTTTTGGTTTAAATTTTGTTTATTTGAGAGAAAAGGAGACCCTTCATGAATGAAGACACGTGACCAAACATGATGACGTCTGGCTTCGGTACAAGAAAAGCAATCAACAAGAGGAGCAGTTATCTAAACAAAATCGTTTTTTTATCAGCGAAACCGATATCAAATGAATCTCTAATGTTCGTCCGCTTGCAGGGGGATTTAAGAAGAGGAGCTTGGCAGCTCTAATTTGGATAAAACATCCTTTTAAAGCCCGGTGAGTCGGTGTTGTTGTGCTGAGTGTGCATGCCTTCGTCTCTTCGCGTGCTGACAAGCGGTTAGCTTAACGCATTAGCATAGCTATGTCGTCAAGTTGACTTGATTTATTTGAGAAATGGATTTCAAACTAAAACGTCCGCTTCTTCAAATCGGTTAATACGATTATTCAAAACAAAAAGAGGTTTATTTTGAAAGTTTTCAACGTGTTACCCGCTCGGTAACTGATTAGGTTCATGTTATGGTTAGCTAACAGTTTTTACGCTCCTGAGGAGAAAAGATTCTGAAATAGTGTTTGTTGCAGCGGGTCTTCCCATCATTTCGCGCCTTGGGGGTAATTTCCTATAGTGAGAAATGGCTTGTTGCCACAGTTCTAGTAGGCAAGTTGAGGATGGGGATTTCCTCACTTGCTTGTTTTTGTAGGCGGGGAGTTATTCGCCACTTTGCACAAGCAGGCGCCGAGAGGAGGGTCGAGTCGAGGAATGTCAAAAAAAAAGAGAAAGCGTGTAACCTGTGCAGGTGGCTTCTGCGATAAATAAGTTCGTCTTGCGTGCTGTCAGCTTTGTCGGAGCTTTTCTTTTTCTTTCTTTTGGTGGTTTGTCAACTCATGCGCTCCTTCTTGCTGCTGGTCAAACCTGCTGCTTCATCACCTCGCTGTGTAAAGGAGCGAGCGCGAGCCGAGCCAGCGGTTTAACGACATCAGGTTGGTTGTTGCTGTCATCTCTCATCACATATTTTCAATCAAAAACCAACCTCATTGTTCTTTTGTCTTTTTAATGATTCTGAACATGATATTGTCTGTGTGTGGGGGGAATTTTTAGTGTTTGTGTACATGAATTTAATGTTCCAGGAAATCGTCTTCAGACCACCGTTTCGTGTTGAATTGCTTCACCTGAAGTGACAATTCATTTAGTTAAATTGAAACAATAGCAGTGCCGAATCAACAGCCTTTGTGGGTTTTTTTAGGGGGTGGGATTTTGTGTTACAGCCCAAAAGAAGCTCGCGACATTATTGTTTAATATTAAAAACCCAAAAAGCAAGTAGCGATATTTTTATCATGCTGAATCATCACAATGATGTATTTAGACGTTCTCAGAATCCACCCCGAAATATGGCACCGGACAAAGGTCTGCTCGCTTGGATGAGGGTCGATGTTTATCCTCAAAGCCCGCCGTTAATAACGGAGATGGATCGAAATAGTGCTGATCTCTCGTGCAAGTCAGTCATCAGGCTATGAGCATCAAGTGATGACCATCATGCCATTTGTCAATATGCTCATCATCATTCAGCTGAGAATGTGGCTTTTATTGCAGCGCTGTCATGATGTACATCAACAAACGGTGCCAGTGCATTTAGACTGAGTGCTCAGGTGTCAACTGTGATGTCAAAGCCATTTAAAAACTGCACGATAAGCAGATATTGTGTTGTGATGATATGCCTCACTCCAGGAATGGATGTTTAAATTGGGTCATATATAATTGCTGTATAGGGAGATAAAGCAGCACCTGGCTGAAGCAGCTTTTCCAGTTCACATTCTGGTAAACGTGGCAAGCTGTTGATGTCTTTATATTTTGCTGGACAGTGTAGTAAATGCCACAGCGAGCCACATTCCAGATGACATCATTTAATGAGGTGTAACTCTTAATTTGTCATATTGAGTTGACAGCTGCTCTTGTCTCGGTGTGTGACATGATGAAATTTGCTTCCAATTACGCTACACGTTTATAGAAGGTTCAGGTAATGACTTATCCATCGAGAGAGTCTCTGTGCAATTTGAAAAGTCACCTTGGAAACTGTTGAGCACACACACAGACTGGGTGAAAAGGATAGAAGTTGCCTATTCTTGCTCAGATATCCAACTTATTTCATCATCTCTGTTCATGCGAGCGGGGCATTGAAGTGTGTTTAGCAGACAGGGCAGTGGTACATCAGAAGCTCGGCTTTGCAATAAAGCGTAATGCCCATCTCTGCCGTTCTCTGCAGGTAACGAGGAAAGATGATGGTCCATATAAGCGTCTGATGAGGCTGGTTAGTGTTGCGTGGATGAAGGCGGAGAGTGGTGCAAATCCACTCTGAGATTTATTTCTTCTTTCACTCTCGTAGCAAAGATAAAACGAGGCTGAACGCCATAGATGTGAGTGCACGAGTCGTACCCGGTGGCGTTGCTTAGAATGGGCAGGCGACAAAGGGTGGAAAAGGATATGTGAGGTTGATGAAACATGAAGCAAGACTTTACACTACAGAATACAGTCTGACCACCAACACCTCCGTACGGCCAGCACATCTGTGTGTGTAGTTGCGCCTATTCAGGACAATTATTAGCCTCCAGAAAGGAACACAAATGTGGGATTTGTCCACAAAAGTGCTGCTTAAGCTGCACAGGGAAATAGAAATGCCTGGAAGGAATGAAGGAGAAAGATCAATATATTTTTTTCCTCTTTTTTTTTTTTTGCAATAGGGAGGGAATGTTGGTGATGAAACCCCTTGCAAGAGTGGTGCGGATTACGATTGCTTAGCATTGCGATATGCCCGCTCCGCTTCTCAAAGTAACACTTTCATCCAGATAGTCGCAAGTTTGTTTGAGTTTCTTAGAACTTGAGTTAGACATGCCACGTTCATTAGTGCTCAGCGTTTACTCAGGATTTAGATTAATAAATACAAGACTCAACTTGATGAGCGTAAACATGTCTTTTCCAGGGCTGCCATTTATTTATTTATTTATTTTCTTGTAACCTACTTTTATCTCGGCTAATTTCTGTGCAGAACACATCTGTGTTAAACTGACAGGAAAATCAGAACCCTCCTTATAATGCTGTTAGGAACGATGCCAACATTAAACAAGGGAACCGCTCAGGGTTAGTTAAGTATATTTGAAGTTGTATTATGACGTTCAGCTGGGATCCTCCTCATATGTTCTGAGCTGGAGATGTTTATCATTTTTTGAGATGTTTAAAGATGGTGGGAGCTTGTTGTGAGATAAAATCTGTATGGAATTCATGTTGTGATGCTGCGGTAAAAGCTACCTCCAGTATTCACTAAAATACCTGATATCTGTGAATGGTTGTGAAGTTCTATGCAGGACTTAAATGTTAAATGAAATCACTGGATCGTGTTTGTACTTGTACATGTGCAGGTAGCTTGAAAAGGGTTTTATTAAGGAACAAGTATGTGTAATAGAAGTTAGAATAATTAGAAATATCTAATAAATTGAGATGGGCAATAAGATGGTATTAGATGAAGGATTAGAACATGTTGACATTCTGCTAAAGCAGCGAGATTTAAGTTTTTAAAGGGCACATTGTTCAGTGCAAGACGACAAAAATATATGGGGTATTATTACTGTAAAAAATGTATAATTCATCAACAATTCATGCATAACTAGCAACTTTAAAACTATTGTTTAAAAATAAAATAATCATCATACAACATAAGTAATGTCTAACAGTTTATATGTCACAATGAAAATGTTTGTTTACTTCTTACAACAATATTGATCAGTTATTTGTTGGTCTGTTATTTTAGAATTATGAAGTTAAAAAGACACACATGCAACTAGTGGCATCGATGTGTCTGTGTTTCAATAATATCCCGTGACCCCGTTACGTAGGATCATGGTTTTCATATATTGTGGAAAGATATATTTATTCTCACAGCGTCACATTGATGGTTTTTTTTTATAAAGAAACCCCAGCTGTAAATTTGGAGTTTATATTTGTGAATTCTTGAAGTTGTAACTTTTTACACCACATGTTTTGCTCAGGATTTGGCAGAAACAAGAGTTTCCAAATGGCTAGTTATTCATTAATTGTGGGTTAATTATACAAATTCTTTTTGATAGTAATCTTACCCCGTACAAATCAACCACAGTCTGCTGAGCCATGTTATTTAGCCTCAGCACTCTGGTTAATAATTTTTATTTTTGGGTTTTGTTTTTATCTAGGGAAAGAATTTGATGGGACTCTTGAGAATAATTTTACAAAACTAAAAGCCAATTTTAAGTACATAATATTTTTGCTGCACCACATCTGCTACTAACGAGTACTTGTTATTTTGGATTACAGTCCAATACGGTGCAGTTGAATCATTTATTTGTTTATTTATGGGACTGTCACGTGAGTCCTGCCGTCACCATCAATCTAAATTTGAACAGATCAAGGCTGGTGTTGTTAGCGAAAATGAGCGTCTTTGTTTTTGTTGTAATAACTCTGAATCTTTTTGAATGAAAGTTCTCTTCAGGGAAAAACAAATAATAAAAGAACAAATTAGCACATTTTTTTGTTTGTTGATGCTTCTGAGCTCTCGTTAGGGGAGATTTAACTAAAGTCGGACTAATTGTGTAATTATTTATGCAATACTGTACAAAATGTGTCAATTCCATGTTAATTTTAAGCGCATTTATGTTACATTGCACTGTTCTGTTTATCATGTACACAGGGTGTGTTGTTGTGTTGTCAGGTCAATATAATATACATTTTAAAATGAATGCAGTAATGTGGTGAAGCCGTTCAGTGTTTTGCCAGTGTGTGTGGGTTGTCTTCAACCCTTACTTCTCCTGCCAGTGTTAAGACTGGAGTATCAAGAGCTATTCTCTTCCTGTTTAATCAAGTCCTCCAGGCAGATACTGTGAAAGGCCAATCGAGTCTCTCCTCCTGTCCTGCTGCTTGTACTAACAGAGCCGCTCCGAGAGTAAATAGTGGCAACTGAGCATGGAAATAGATTTTGTAAGTAGGAAAACATCAGTGAAAACAAACTAGTCCTTTTTTTAAAATATGCTTCATTGTATCAGCTACTTTAGAACAAAATAAAGTCAGACCCCTCAAGGGCGGTGATTCATGTTTTCACTTTAAATTTTGCATCTAGTTCGTGTCTTTTAGACTTAAATATGCCTCATTTTGGGATGCCTTTTTTGTCAGATTTTTTTTAAAGATAATGTTTGTATTACGTGAACTTGGTTTTTTTCCTTCAGCTTTTTATGGTGTGAATTTAACAAACAGATGCACTTTGACATAAAATATAAAAAATCTTGTAAAATCTTTTTATTATATTGTGTTTAATTTCTCTCTTTTTATTTTTTAAAGAGACCAAATATTAAAAGAAAAAGACTTCTGAGAAAAGAAATATTACCTAAACCTTCATGTTTTTGTTTTGAAAGGTTTCTTCACTGTTTTACCTAAAGAGTGTGTGACCTGATTTTAAAAATATGATATTTAAGTTAAAGAATAATTTATTAACAAGAATCTGACAGCGGGGAGGTTTAATTGAGAAGGACGGGATGTAAACTCGACTCAGAGAGAACATGTAAGAACGATCAAATGATCCCGACGTTTTAATAATAGTCTGTTTTCTTCATAAACTGATGAAGTCTGTAGATCACCTGAAGAAAGTTTCACAGGAGGATCATCCAGCTTCTAAACACTAAATAAACCAGAATTTAACAAATATTATTAAACCAGCAACCCTAAAACACAAACTCAATTATTTCAGAAATATTGTTTAATTCTTCGCTGGAATCTCTGTCTCGGTCCCTCTTCATGTTTGTTTACATTCACACTAAATGACCAAGTTAAGACACGCTCATTCGATGATGTCACAACATGGCCGACGGTTTTCGCTTAACTTTTCAACTCAAGTGGTTTTATGATAATTTAAAAAAAGTATCAGCAATAATGCATGAAAAAATATTTTTTATATCAAATTGAAACATTTTTAAAATATTTTTTGTTATCTTATTTTCATTTTTAAAAGCTGCCTGAGACAATTTCAGACCTCAATGTCCTCTAAAACCTGACAAGCATTGAAAGAATTTACGCTAAAACTTTATTCTAAAGCCTTTTTGAAATACTTAAAATAAAACCATCTTAGTAGGTTTTTGGTCATTTTTTTAGTTTTATTGATAATAAAAAAGAAGTGTGCTTCTATTGGCTGATGGTCTAAATGGTGGATTTGTGTTTATATTCATTAAATTGTTTATTTCACTGTTTTTCTATTCCTCATATTTGTTACTTGTATTTTGAACGGAGAAGCATCAATGTAGCTGAATTAATATTTGTGCTGCAGTAAGTAAAGAACAGTCTAATCAAAGGTATCCAGGCATCTTTTTCATAGCCCGTGGTTTAAAAAAACACACATTTAAAGCACTAGTCACAACATTTCTGAAAAAAAAAAAATTGGTCTCCTAAATGTTGAGTCAGAGCTTTTCCCCTTTTTGCTGATGTTTTTGTTTGCAGAGGATTTAATTGGCAGGCTTGTTTCAGGCCTGTCACAATAATCACTCAGTCGTATGTTTGTGATTATTTAAACCAACTGTCACTTTGCTTTTCATTACTGAATTAGACTAACACTGTGATCGTGGCATGAAACTGAACAAACACTGACACTTAATCAGTTTATCCCAATATTTAGAATAACAGTTAATGTTTAATGTAGAGATGTCGGGATCAGGTCTTTAAAATCACCCAGGTTTTACATTTTGCTTCATTTTCAGTCTCATCCAAAACCTCGACAGATCCAACATACGTGACTTAGTTTTTCCTTTCTATTACAAGTGTATCGCGTTTCCTTTTGAAAGCTGCTGAATGATTTCTCCTCTTCCTCCTTTTCTCACTCTTATTTCATGCTCTGAATACTTAGTAGTTAATGACTTCCCACCTCTCTTCCCATCATACCTTTCAGTTACTCAGACTCACTCGCACACTGTTTTTCTCCATCCATAAAGTTTACACCACTCATCCAGAGCGATCAGAGCAGTCTGAGTTTTAATTTGCAGGTAAATGGCGCCCGGCACATGCAGCTTGCTTGATAATTGACTTTCCTCCGCTGACAGGAGAAACGATTAGATCTGAGTATCTGGGCAATTCTTTTTTTTTTTCTCTCTCTTTCTTTTAATTTGAAGGGACGTACTGAAAATAGCAACTCTGTTTAGGCATGAATACCTGAGACGAGTTGTTTATGGCGTTCAGGGTAAAAGTGTTGGCTGATTGTGTTAATCAGCTCAACCCTGAAAGAACAGGTGAACGAAACTCCAAATAAACACAAGGCACACAACTGGGGAAAGGCTGGGATGTTTTTGTGGTGGTTATTCTGCATCATGCAGTTATCAAACATTACTGTTGATCAGTCTTCATACTTCAGCCGTGCGACTTCACAGAAACAGCATTTTAGAGATACTTTTAGAAAAGAGGTTTAATACTGAAAGGAAAATCTTGATGTAGACGACTTAAATGCAACTTTTTGAAAAGGATGATGTCATTAACCTGGCAGATCATTGTGTAGTCCCGTGTTGAGTCTACACACAATGATCTGGAACTACTCCATTTGAAAGTGTCTGAAAAAGGGAGGGACATCTGGTATAATATTTTAGGCTGATTGGAGGACGAGCCAGCAAGTACACGCCTTTGATGATTTGTCTTTAGCCAATCACAGTAAATCAAGTTCTTGCAAATCCAGTCGAGAGAAAAGCAGAACACATCATTACAATCAAGAAATTCACAAAGTTCTTACCTTTGCTCAGTTTTTAACCAATAAATCGTCTCCAATTCCCGTAAAACAGATTTAATTGCTGCTTTTATTTGTACATCCACCGGCGCAGCCATGTTTGTTTTTCTGTGTCTGCCTGGTCACTTGCTGCCAATCATACCTGAACACCCGCCCCCAAAGCTCAATGCAAACACATGATTGGTTCAAACATTTTTTGACTGAGAAATACGGTTTAGTTGGAGCAGTACAAGAGGGATTTTCATGCGTTTGGAAAACTCAAGATCTCGTGAGAATCCATCTTGCAGCACAAGGTTATGAATATATGGTGTCACCTCTAAACTCACCCTCGTCCTGTTCGTCTCGTGTTTGCAGTTCCAGCTTTATACACATGTTCCTTATTTGGATGCATGTTTGTGGCACCAACCTGGCAGAGTTACTACAGTATTTTCAGAGTTTGGATATGAGACACTTGTAGAATCTGTGTTATCAAGGAAAAAAACTCATTAAAACAACAAAAGAAAAGATTGTTTTGGGCAAGTTGTGTTTCAGAATAGACAAGGTTTAAGATTTGAGGGAGGAAAAAGTGAAAAACTAAATATTCGCCTAAATCTCTCATTTCTATTTAGACCCCAGGCCTTGAGCTGGTGATAGTCCTGAGGAACGTTTTACAATGTAATCACACTGCATTGCATTCTTGGAGCGTGTGTGATCCTTTTCAGCCTTTGTTTACTGGTGCATGTGTTTTTCCCGAAAAGTCTTTTATCAGCTTGCAGCTCCACTGTCTAGTTTTATTCATTTTATTGGCTAGCTGCCTGCGCCAAGCGCTCCGAAGCAATTTACAAGAACTGATCAGGACAATTTATATTTATACATGCTCATGTGACTTTAGTGATCTGTCTGTGTGTGATTAGTCAGGGTGATGTGCAATCCCCTGGCCTGTCTCTGCAGACCTCGTATCCCGTTAGACCTTCCAAACCACGTTTAGTATTCAGACAGCAGCTGCCGTCGGAATCTGAATTCCAAGGCAGGTTGCTGCGGTTTTTGTTTGCTCTTATGGCCCTGATAATCTTGTTACACTGCTGTCAAGTGGAGCTGGCCCTCCCTGCAGCCCTGAACCACCATGCGTGCCACCTCCAGTACCACAAATACCCTTCTGCCCCACCCCCGTCCTTGTCCCCACCCTGCCAGACTACCGCCATTTTGAGACAGTTGTTGATGGAAGAGCCTTGGACGTATCCTTGAAGAATCACCTCCTGAGCATCTTTATTCAGCCTCCAGCCCCGGCTTCATCTCCCACCCCCATCTTAGGCAGTAAACGACAGTGATAAATATTCATCAGAGGGACACATTGCATGGTGGCTGTAGCCTCAGTTCCCCCTCAACAAAGAGTCCCCTGGCTAATGGTGTCCATCCTTGGCATCCAACCCCCACCCTTGGAGAGATCCTTTGAAGGGGACAAGATCTTTAAAGGAGGTCACTGGCTCAGAGCCAGACCTATCATGTTACATCAGCACTGATCGCAGCAGATTTATTTATTTTTGAGGATCAACCCGAGCTTCCCTGTTTGAATTTAAATAAACAAAGGCAACTTCTGATGGTTGGCTTTTACACAGATTGCATTTGCTCAACTTCACAACTTCTTAATTGCCACTTTGCTTTCTGTCCATGCTGAGATCAGTATTAGAAAATATTTTTTAACTCAACCTGTTTTTCTCAGGCTCTTCTAAATGTGCCGATCGGGCATTTTACAAAAGGCTTTTGCGTCTCCCTCTTTTTTTTTTTTTTCTTTCCATCTCATCCTCTCTTTCCCTGCCTCTCCTCCTCTGTCTGCCTCTCACCATTGCTTTTCTGTGGGTGACCACACTCAGCGTTTTCTATTTCCTGTGGGTGTGATGTCTCTCCTCCGCAAGCAATCAGCTCTGATTTGTCAGCGTTCTTCCAGGCGATTCATAAAAATTCAGCAAGCATCTACAAAAGATGTCTGTGTCCCCGCATTTGCTTCTTACCTCCAGTGCCCCCTGTGCTCAGGCTGCAGCTTCCACCTACTGGCTAGACTCTCACTATAGGTCTGAAATAAATAATGCAAGATGATATACAGTAAGTCTTTCCTTAATAATTATTATAACAGGATTCTGTTCAATTTGACAATTCAGATGACCAACTGCAATAGCATTTTCTCATCCTTCCTTACAGGAAACTCTAGGTGTGTTTTTCCTTTCTTTGCCTCTCTGTCTGTGTGGATGCCTCTTTGTCTCTGTGAGGTATGACATGCCCGGTAGTGGAAGGGAGCAGCTGTGCATTGGACCTTGTCTGTGTTGTTCTGCCATGGCCTGTCATCGGCAGCCGTCTGTTGGCAGCAGCCTGTGCTGGAGGCTTGCAGCCTGGGTGCAATTTTTACTCTGTCATATGGTGAGCTTTCAGAATGCCAAGCCATGCTTTTTATGTCACCATCCACAGCTGTGTGACAGAACAAGTCTCTCTAGAATGTAATAAATAATATTTCTCTGTATTATCACGGTCAAACTTAAAAATAAAAGTGTTTCATCTGCCAAGAAGAAAATAATAGGTTTGGTTTTAAATTTGGACAATGCCTCCCCCCGTCACCACTCTCCTCCCAGTGGTTATTAATGTAGTACTTTCCTGTCTATTTGTCCATTATCTGTGCATCATCAGGCAGACCATTATCCCATTATGTTTTGCATCTGTGGTCCAAATGCTTACTGGAAATGAGTCACCACAAAGGCCTGTGAAAGGTAGGTGTTACTATCAGATGGCTATTCATAGCCAGCCCATCAGGGATGAAACTAACGCATTTAAAAAGTCCTCCGCAGAACGTGAAAGGCTTTTTTTATACGAGCATCCTCAGCTCGGGGAAACATTGTGGGTTTTATGAGGAGCCAGAGGACTTTTTGAAGTAAAATCATCAAGAATTCCAGTCACAATCTGACCTCATGTTATGTCCCCAGCCTCAGTAATAGTGTCGTATTCAGGTCATTTTTAACAAGCGTCTGTCTCTCCCTGTTTGGCTCAGGTGACCAATCCACCTGTAGCACCCTTTTGTTGCCATGGAAATATCCTGGCCTTCTTAGTGCACTTCAGAGCGACGACCTATCTGTTTTTCTCCTTCTCTTAGCTGACTGAGCTTCTCTGCAAACATCACACACACTATGAATGTAGACTCTAAACACACACAGGTAATAGTTCGTTTCAGGATTCTTCATCTGGGATTATTTGTTTCCTGTTTTGATGTTGAAAAAGTTGAAAGAGCCAGTGTGTGTTTTGTTGATGCGCTCCGTAGTAACACACTGCTGGCTGTGTAAATCAGCTTACCGAGGCAATGTGCGAGGTGGGCTGACTGTGGTGGGTGCATGTGTCGCTGACAAAGCATTTACTGCATGCAGAGCAAAGCACCCTGGGCCACAACTGTGTGTGTTTTTGTGTGTGCTTAGCTCGCAAGGTGGAAGGCACCCGACCTCCAGTCTGTCTCAACACCAGCAGGTTAGATTTCTAGCCGGCACGTCTTCTCTTGGTGTTTCCTCAGTACTGATGTGATGAAATGAAACAGCAGAACAGCCTTGTTACTCTGGGTGGTACTTACACTCTGCACTACTTATAAAATACCTTCCTTTTATTGATTTATGGAATTATAGCTCTGCTCAGGCCAACACAGGTGTGACTGTCTAGACTACATAGCTTGCTCAGTAGATGAAAGAGAGCACAGTGTCCCTTTAGTGAGGGTGGCTGTACAAAAGAAAGGCTCAGCTCCATTTTCACTCTGATAGGCTGTACTTAAGACAAGTGACTCCTCTTTTCCTTCTCTGTTTTCTAAGAAATTACAAATTGCTGGCAGCCAATTAGATGCCATCCTCTTTGTGACTCACCACACCGCTGTTTAAATACCTCAAAGGATTTACAAGAGAGAGATCTTCCTGCACTTCCCTTCTAGACTGTATTTCCTGTTTTCATGCAACTCAATTTATGCTGGAGGGAGGAACTTAAAGATTTAAATGATTTGTTTGTAAAGACAGGAGGACCACACTTGTTAAAAAAAAGAGAGAAATCTGGTATCCCTTAGAAGGAAGTCCTTGACCTACTTTATATTTTTGGGACATGGTCATGCTGCAGCCTATTTTCCAACATTTTGTTTTGTGTTTAATTTAAATGTTTTCTCTGACAGATGTGTATTGTTTTCTAACACTATGACTGATCCTTTCACAGAACAACCAGCAGTACACGCAGACGCTGCTCTCGTGGCATGACTACCACAAACAAAGGAAACAAGGCCTTAAAGGTAAGACCCTTGACAAACATGGCTTCAGCCCTGATTTATCATTATCTTATTATGAAAAACAAACTAACTAATCTGCTTCTGCAGGTGAAGCGGGAGCCTGGGGAAAATGGCACCAGCCTAACAGATGATGAGCTCGTCTCGATGTCTGTGCGGGAACTGAACCAGCATTTACGGGGGCTGTCGAAGGAGGAGATCCTGCAGCTGAAGCAGCGGAGACGCACACTGAAGAATCGAGGCTACGCCGCCAGCTGCAGGGTGAAACGTGTCACTCAGAAAGAGGAGCTGGAAAAGCAAAAGGCTCTGCTGCAACAGGAAGTGGACAAGCTGGCTACGGAGAACGCCAGCATGAAGGTAGAGCTAGACGCTCTCCGTTCAAAGTACGAGGCCCTTCAGAGCTTTGCAAGAACTGTGGCCCGCAACCCCGTCACCTCAGCAAGGGGACCTATGGCATCTGTGATAGGGCCCCTCATCCCGGGTAAAGTAGCTGCCACCAGCGTCATCACCATCGTCAAATCCAAAACGGAGGCTAGGTCGTAGTAGCAGAATGGGCAGGAGGCAAGTTTTCAAGGCTAAAGTCAGTGCATTGTAACATGGAGCAGGATTTCCTGTGTAAGTTCTCAGTTTTACTTTGGCACTAACACTCATAAGATGCTTCCTGATTCACCCTGAATAATATGACTCAGTAGTTTTATGTGTGTTTTCTTAAGATCAAGGTCTTAACTCTAAAGAATTTGCATTTTAGGGTCTCACAGGGTGTCACAACCCATGAAAATCGCACGTGTTTTTCCTCTCATATTCCATAGCACAGACTGGAGAAACACACATCAATACAAGGTTTGTTATTCTGCACTGACTGAAACAAGATTCAGTAACAAAAATCTCACTCTTGGTCTTACAATCCAATTAACACGGAACAATAACTCAATCCCGTCTGGTTTATTCTTTTCTCCTGTTGTTGGGTATCTGTCACAGATAGAAAACAACACTCACTGTTGTCATTATCAACCTGACTGGTAGATGCAATAATATATTTATGCACTGAAAATACACACTCAAAACAACAAAAAAAGATCTTGAGTATTTGTGGTCAAGTGAAAAACGATGAGCATTTCTTCGAGGTATCGCTCTAGAGCGGAGTGCCATTCCAACATGACCAGACTTCTCAACAATATCTGAAAACCTGAATGTTATTACAATAATATCCTCATGTTTTGTGGGGAAAACATTTTGCGACATCACTTTGATCATAAAGAAACTGTCATTTTCTTTCAAAGATATATAAATATATATGTATTTGTATTTTTTTTTTTTTGTAATTGTCAACAGGGCCGTCATATATTTAAAAAAAAAAAAATCTTTACATAAGCTTTACTGTTTGAATTGTTAAGATGTAGAAAGCTTTTGTCTAATGTTGAGTTTCTGGTTTTTTATTAACTGGGTAGATTAAATTCCATTGTTTCTAGAAATACGTAAAAAGAAAAACAAACACACACAAAAAAAAAAAAATCCTGTGAAATCTTTTTTGCAATTGTACCAAAAGTGGCTTACTATTGAAGTCTGATAGCTTTTTTTCTAGTGACTAGGCGCGTACAGTGGGGTAGCGCGTGATGTGACGTGTAAGTGACAAGTTGGCGGTGTCGTTCACTGTATAGATGTCAATGCTGTGCTATTTAAAACAAATCTGTAGAGCTAAAACTAGATGGTGTAAACAAGGTCAAATGTCTTTGTGCGCGTATTGGCATCTGTGATATCCTCCGCTTCCTTCGGTGTTAGTTACAAATCATCTTGTCATCACGAGTTTACGTCATTGAGACAGATTTCAGCATCAGCGAATCGACATCGAGACTTTGGAAGTTTGAAGTTGATACTGAATAATGGCTGCACCTGATGTTAGATACTTTCTCAATGCACAATTTGTAGCCCAAAATGAAATGACTTCATTATTAGAGGAATCTTATTATCATTCCAGATATTGTTCTTAAAATGTGTCTTTTAACAAACTACTACGGAGCTCTTAAAGGGACACCAGAGAAAATACCTATAAAATAGGTTTTGTGTAAGATTCTCTTGTGCGTCACGTTTTTTCTTCTCCACACCAGCTAGTTTGACGTTCCCTCTAAAATCTTCCATGTGCACACCAGATTGTTTCGTCGTGAGCACAAGCACGTATTTGGTGTACATTAGAATTTAAATACATTGTTTTTTTTTAAATTTGTGGCCTCTAAAGGTTGCTTGTACACGGTTTCTCGTGCACACGCTTTTTTACGAAGTCCCTGAGGGGAAACTGGAGAGGAAAAAAAAAAGAGTTTCATATACTGATTTAAATTTTTTTTCTCCAGTGTTCCCTTGAGGATACTGTAGTATCTCGTGTGCACAAGAACCCAATTTTTGTTTTTCTCAGGTGGCCCTATAGGGACTCCATACTTTCCTGTGTATACACAGTACTTTCTAGTGTGCACCAGATACTATGGCACGAGAAAGTATCTTAATATTTTTCCCCAGGTATCCCCTCAGGGGCTTTGTAGACCGAAGTTTTTTTTTTTTTGACAGACCTTACAGTTTCTTACAGCTAAAATCAAGACCGCACAAATTAACTTAAAGGTTAGTCATCGGAAGGTTCAGCATCACCGCCGTATCTTTACCCGTTTGTCTTCAGATTCAAAGTTGTGAGGATTGGCTGAGGGAATTTGTACATATGCACTAAGCTCGTGCTTGTTTTGCTCAGGACAAAACAGGCCACTGAAAAAAAATGAACAAACATTTTACGCGAGAAGCAAAGTGGCAGGGATGGCAGCTCCGTTTTCTTCTTCTTTTTTCTTTCTTCCTTGTCATAAAGGGCTTCAATCCACATTTAGAGAGAGAGACGCGGCGCGATGATGATGTAGAATTACAATCAAGAACAGCTGCCAGCAGTGCTTCCTGTGTGCCAAGTGTGTCTCCTGGTTACGTAAAAGGAGTTTAACACTGAAGCGGTTGTGCACCTCAAGGTGAAAGAGGTCGTGTAACGACACAAACAGAATGCACTTCAATCCCTCCTGCTTGTTCTGTCAGGCGAGGCGTTGATCTACAGTCACTCTCAAAAGTCTGTCTCCATGATGCCAGCGATCCGGCTGCTGGTTCTACTCTCTGTCCTGACTTTGTCACCATGCTTAGCTATCTGCAGCGACTGGTTAATCGTGGGAAAATATATATGTGACTCTTGACATAGCCCAGTATTGATGTTGGCGTCCTTATTGCTGTGGCAGTCTTGTGGAGTGAATCTTTTTTTAACTTTCCTTTTCTGTGTCGAGTGACTTTAAGGTGTTGAAGTGACACTGTTGACAAATCTTTGAATCTCGTCTCGAGGGGACGACTCCTTATCACACATACTGGTGTATAGTATGTAGCTGCAGTAGGTATTGATGACCATTGTGAAAAAGTGACCCTTATTATGCAACTCAGTGGAAACGTGTGAAAGAGACGTGTACGGTTAATCAATATTGTCCGAGTAGTTAGAATCTGTTTTTAAATGTTCTCACTGTTCGGTTTTTGGGATTCTTTTGTAAAATGTGTTTGTTTTTCAGCAGGTTTTGCTTCTGTAAGTGGAAAAAAGCATTTGGCCCTTGTGTATTTACTTTCTGAGTGCTAATTTAAAGGAACCATAAAACATCTGCACTAAAGCCTTATTTGACGACTGGATTGGAGACGATACGAGCTGCGACTGCCGGTCACAGTTCTTCTGACAGTAGTGGCTGGAGTTCATCCTCAGATTTGAATATCTGTCTCCGATCCGTTACAACTAACTTTCACAGGTTGCAAACTCGTCCCATTTCCCTCAAAGCTACATTTAGACGAGTTTGACGCCTGTGATGACTCTGTCATTATTTTGAGCAGATTTTATTTTGAACATCTTGTCGGAAACTCATTCGCAATTTGTCGCCGGCAGTCGCAGCCCATTAAAAAAAGTGACAGATCCAGCTGTTTTAGATACATCTGTGCACTGAATGGATGATAGATGCTATCACAAGGGCCTCTTGCAATATTTATTGACTTTTCTTTGGGATGTGTGTGATTGTTCGAGTGTGGTTCCTCTGCTGCTACATCAGTCATTAATGCTCATTGTTTACTGTTGCATCGTCCGCAGCACTTCTGTTCTCATCTTGTGGCGTGTTTTTAATTGATCTTAACACTGTAATTTGTTCTGGAGATTTCATTTTTAATTGGACATAGCTTCTTCTTTTTGTTTGTTGTTGTTTTTTTTTTTAGAGAGGATAATAACAGCACTTGTATGGTAGTTGAATTTAATAGCTCTGAAGATGTAAGCTTTTTTAAGTGGAGTTCTGCTTTGTAAACAGTCGACTGTGCAGGTTTTTTCAAAAGGAATATGAATCGGACTAAATCAAATAATACAAAGTTAATAATCTGTTTTGTTATTTTTCTGTATGGGTTATAATGAAATATTGCAGTACTTTGTATGAAAACGGACAATAGTTAATTGTAACTATTTATAAATTAAATTATTGTACTTTTTGCAATCTGTAGATAAGCACTATGTGTTCATATACAGTATCAGCTGTGGATTTAAATGTGATTCTCTGAGGTGTCTAAGTTATTGATGTATATATTGTATGTTTGTTGATACAGCTTACTTTATTTTCTATAAGACCAATAAAATGTTTTGGAAAAGGATTGTTTTGCATCGCTGCTGTCATTTGATTCTCTTGAATGTTGGTGAAATTGGGTTTTGTCATGTTCTGTGGCGTCATTGACCCAGTTTGATACTTGTAAAAATAAACTGGCTGGAAAGGCTTTTTGCCGTCCAGGGTGGGTTTTAGAAGACGGCGATCATTTAGATGGCACAATTTCTTTTTCTGTGATCCAAAAAAAGCCGCTGGGCGACCCACTTTGGCTAACCTCAGTGGACGTATTTTTGGCCCGACACGAGTAAAACATTAGAGTCATGAAGGATGTCTAGGTGTGCTTGTCCTAGATTAGGAGGAGTTGTGAGTTAGTCATCTCTGCTCCCTGTGGAGCTCCTAACCCCCCCCCTCCATCTCTCCCTCCCTCGTCTCCGTGCACCTCATCAAACATCAGCCTCCTCAGCAGCGTTTCAACCCCGGCGCATTCAAAAGCATCTCATGAGAGAACTCATGGAGACAAAGAGACAGATGGCTTCAGACAACTTACATCTCACCGCTTCATCCTGCATGCGAGTCTGAACCGCCGCACCAACGCAGTGCGATGTTCTTCTTCAGTTCTCTTAAAATGCTTCCACAGGTCTGTGTGACCTGTGCCTCAAAAAGCGAGCGTCTCCTCTCCTTGGACGCCTGCCCCAGACAAGCGCGCGGCCTCTGAAGAGTTGATTAATTCGGCGGGTTGGGTTAAGGTGAGCTTGGTGGGCTATCTAGGACAGCATTCTTCATTTTCACCCACTTCTGCAGCAGGTGCTTGCCCCAGTTCTCGGACCACAACCTGCCATACAATTAATGTTGCCATTGCCATCAGCGAGGGTGAACATCCACCACACGTGACCTCTTAAGAGTTGGGTAAAGGGCTGCGTTCTGTAAATTCTATTATAGCAGGAGATATACCTGCTCTTGCTTCTACATTTAGGAAAATATGTTTGTTTTTCTTTCTTAAAACTGATATGAAGAATTATAAAGAAAATCCTCAGTAGTGCACGTTTGTCAGAGAGATCTAACGTGTCACTGTCCTGCCAAAAGATGCTGCACGGATGAAGAGACGAGACAAAGGAGACAGAATAGTGTGGAACTCTTGGTAGGAAGCAGCTGTGTGGATTTAGGGTTCCCTCTGCTGGTTCTTCATTGAAAAAACACAATGTTCCCAGAAACCACATTGTTAATAAAAAAGCTGACTTACCTGCGAATGTTGAATGTTATCTAATGTTATCGATTGTTCGTCTTGCTTCGTCTTACAGCTCATCTGTATCTTTACACGTGATCTCACTGTGATCTGGGTCGGTAATAACAGCAGCAGGGTTTTCTAGATCTTTTTTGTTGTTTTTTTTTTAACTCACATTAATTTTAAGAACTACATGACAGACGTGAAACCTTAATTGAATCAGCACATTTAATGGGAATTAAATGAAGTGACATCAAGCTGCAGCAGATTGTTTAACTTCTCCTCATATACTGTATGTGGAGATATCTGTACCATCATGTCAAATAAAGAACACAAGGATGTTTACTACTAAATACAGTCTTGTGCATTAGTTCTTCCTTTTTTCTATATATTTATAGGCCAAATGTTCTTGTAATGTTTTTAAATTGGCTATTTTTGGTCGTTTTCAGACTTTTTAAATGTTTTTCTTTGAACTTTGACCCATTTTTTTACTCACTTTCATTGCAGGACCTGGAAGTTTGATCTTCCATTGAAATGAATGGAGGCCAATCCACAGTATGAATATTATTTTCTAACAGAAGTGTGAACCAATACATGACCCATACGGTAAAAAAAAAAAAAGAAAAACCTACAATTGCCTATTTTTAAAGGGGAAACCCTAAATATGACCAAAAACACTTGAATTCACAGGAATTCCTGCAAACAATTATTAGTCAGACTCTAAGGAAAAATCTGCAAAGAACTCAGGTGATGAATTCTGCTCAGTTCCAACAAGTTTGCTATTACAGTTCTTGAATTTAATGGATTTATTATAGTGTTTGTGGACAGTTTTGTGAGAGATTCTCAAAACTTTGGTAAACTATTATTTCTTCTCTCACAACTTTTACACAAAATATATATCAAAATGTAAGAATTTGTTTCTGCTCTCATATAATAATGAAGGAAGATTGTAATGTCTGAGCTCATTCTCAACAGGAAGTGGAACTTGTCGTGTCCCTTTTGTTGCAGGAGCTTTTGAATTTAAATGAACGTCTATGAGACCATCTTGTTCCTCACAGTTCCTGTTCTTATCCTTTACTATGAGATAATTATAATTATATTATTATAAATATAAATCCTTCGAGTATAAAAAGGCTCTGAAGCAGGATGAATCGCTGTCATGTGGACACATCACAGAAAACTTACAAAGTCAATCAGTGTTTGAGAATTTTGTCATAAACTTTTCAACAAGAAAAAATAACAATCTTATGAAAATATCAGGAATATTTGACGTGTAACATAAATGTAATTTTATAGATTGATGCACAAGTGTGACAAATTCAAACCTCTAAAACCTGAAATAAATAACTAATATCGCTTTCAAAGGTTGAAATAAAGTCTGATTTACTAGAAGCTGCAGGAAATAAAAGGTTTTAAAACGGAACCGTGTTTTGAATTGCAGTGGTGTGGCGACATGTAGCAGCTGATAACATCAGAATAACGTCAGGATTTTATATACCGGAAGTTGGACTGAATTACTGATTAACACTGAAACTAACCCCTTGGTGTCATCCCTGATATCAAATGAGCTGCTGCCTTCACGCGCATTTTTATCACCTGACAGTGGAAAATGTCTGTATTACGTAACAGCGTGTCAGCTGCGTCCGCAGGCTCTACCATCCGTGTTCTGTCAAGTTCAAAAACACAAAGCTCCGTTTATGGTTTTTCAAAATAAAATCTACTTGTATCGCCAATGAAGGAGCGGGGATTTAAACCCGCGTTTGCTTTTTCCGTCTGCAGAGTTTGGCCAGCTTTACGTGCTTCGTGCTTGCGTCGGTGCGTCGTCGATGGAGGAGGAGGAGGCGTTGGCGCATCGCACCACCTCTGCTGCTGCTGACACACAGAAACAGGGCCGTCCGGTAACAGAAACGGGGGTTTCTCACCTGTCACGGTACCGCAACATCACCTTGCTTCATACGAACCAAACGCTCGGAGGTTTTTTTTATTAAATCTTCATCCCCAGCAGTTTCAGAATGATCAAGAACGGTCATCATCATCATCACCATCATCACCAAGTGAGCACAGAAACTGCTGGGAAAGACGTGGGCACGAACCCCGCTGCTGCAGCGTGCAGTCCCGAGAAGAGGAGGAGAAGGATCCGAGTGTGGTGCGATGGCTGGTGAGTAGCGGGTGACTGATGAATGAAGTTGCGAGTCTTTCATGTGACAACGGTAACAGGCCTGCTGGAGGATGCAGGATTCACCGTGCAGGTAAAACTTCCTGCGGAATTCTGCAGCAGATCACGTGTTTAAAGGCTGCACATAAAGTCTTCACCTCCCATTTATTATTAAAGAGCATCTAAGTTTAAATGTTCCTTCATTAAAACACATTATTACATAATAACACCCGTCCAGATTACATTTTTCCTGCTGATATTGATGTTCCACACTCACCCTGATCAGATTTTTCCTCACAGGTATTTTAAAAGAACCATTTAGATGTTTGATTTAGCAAAACTGCATTTTAAAACAACACTATTAACACATTTTGTATGTTTATTTTGTGATACACTGGGGTACATTTGAGAAAACAGATTTATTAATATGTTAGAGTTTTAATTTTTACAATTTATAATTATTAAAAAGTGATCAAATTGAACTTTAATCACCATGTAAATGATTGTAACAGAAACCCAGCAATCACTGAGGTGGAAAAGCTTCCTTTGAAAATAAGAATTTTTATTTTGGCAAGGCAGCTCAGTGTTAACAGACAACGCAACAAGTTGGACAATTAGACTGATTAGTTTCCGTTTTGAGATAATCTGATAATCAGTTGGTTAAAATTCTGGTATTTTTGAGGACTTGCATCTAAAAGGTTTGGGTTAAAAATTCAGCGGGGGCCCTGTGACCCCCGTACAGGAACAGGAAGGTATAAAAAACTTTAAACAAATAAATTCAATGAAGCTTCTTTGTTTTAGCACATTTTATTGAGCAGCAGCTGTTTTTCTGTGTGAAGCAATCTGATATATATTTTTAAATCAATCTAAAGGTTTTAGTAGGTAACATACGTATCATCTGTAATGTCATCAGAGTTAAGTCATTTATATCCTTTACATATCTAGGACAGGAAGTTGGAGTCAGATTGGGACGTCAGCTGTGATAATAAACATTCCCGGTATAAATAAGGCTCAGAACTTCATGACTGAATCCCTGCAGGTTTTCACTTCTAGAGCTTCAAACCTTTAACGTGTGACTCAGAGAATTTAACTGCAGACACACAACCGGCCTTAAAAGTCTCATTTTAGACACATATTATGACCAAAATCTGTCACGTCTGTGTCTGGGTCTTTGAATGCAGGTGATGGACAGAAATTACATCAAATTTAACTGAGTTTAGTGTCTGTGCTGTAGATTTGACAGATGAGTTTAGTCTCCACAGTAAAACATTTGTAATTTATCAGTGAAAGAAAACTCAAATAGTCAATATTGACTTGTACATTCCACATTAGTTTACAGATTAGTGTCACGATACTGAAATTTCAAACTCGATTCGATACTTCTTGATTAACTTGGGCTGTGAAGCGCCTCCCAAACTTGCTGCGGCCGTTGTTGCTAATACTTGGGTCTGAACCTGCTCGCAGGATAATGTGATGCGGCGGTGCTGCAGCTTCTCCTTCCGCTTTACGGCACCTGGCTGTCAGGGAACGTGCGTGTTGGTGTACTCTAGAGGTGTGCATCTCTACCTGCCTCACGATTCGATCCGATTCCAATTATCTGCCTAAAGATTCGATTTAATTCTGCAATACATCACGATTCTTCGCACTCAATTTTTCAAAAACTTACTACAAGCAGTCGGATATTGTTTTGAATTCTTTTTTATTACGGTATACCTGACAAAACATAAATCTTTCCACTGAAGTGAATGACCATTTTTAAAGTGTGCTGCCTATTACTTAAAGGAACTTAAGGCAGCTTTACAAAATCTGACTCAGTGCTGCCACGACAGGCGCTGTGGCTAACTGCAGCCACCAGCCAAGCCGGCACGGGAGCGCGCACAGACACTTTACAGACTGTTCGTCTTCACAGCACTGCACCGGGGAGGCTAACATACTTCACGTCAGGTCTCTCCACTCTGTTATTTGATTTGATCTCATCATTTTCATACTGTATCAGGCTCTAAACACGACCTATAATGTTTTCTCACCTGGTCACAAGGAAATGAGCCATGTCAGCATCCGTTTTCACTCCCAAATGCAGCTGAAGTTCCCTCCATGAACCGAACACATATCCAATATTTATGCGGGTGCCTGCCCGGCTTCGGTCATATTTTTTTTTAGACTCACGAGATGCCGCTGAAAAAGTCTTTTTTTTCTTCGTGGTGCCACTTTTTTGGGGGGTGAGAGTGGATGCAGGTCATTTGCTGGCTGCAGAAACATCCATAAGTATACCTTCAGTGTTTGAATCCAAGTCCACGGCGGCCATGTACTTCCTGTTCAAGAGCTGTCGGCAACGCGCATGCAGCGTCAATTTACGTCACATCCCTACAACTGCGCGGGAAATTCGGACGTCGAACTGCAGCGCATTATGTGGCACACATCGTTTCCAAGGCAACAGACATATATGCGGATGGCCTCGTTATTTTGGGTTTTTAATGCTTCATGACCCATTAGCATTGAATAAACTGGAAATGCATGTGTAGTTTTTCACAAATCTTGCCCTAAGTCCCTCTAAATAAAAAAATTTATGTATAAAAAATAAAATTTTCAGTGAAGCAGCTATAAGACAGGATTCTACATTTCACATGTAGTATACCAAAACAAATAGCATAGGCTTAGCTTGTCTATTTAAAAGTGCAAATATTCAAATAAAACAATTCCTTGTTTTTCATTCAAAGTGTGCTGGATAAAACATTTTTAGCAGCTTAAAGACAAGGACACTTGAGAACCTGGATTGAATGGGAATCACGATTATGTCACATGCTGCATCGATGCAGAATCGTGCACGGCCGAATCGCGATGCATCTTAGAATCGATCATTTTTCCCACCTCTAGTGTACTCTGAAGGAGGCGAGACTCCAAAATATCAATACCACGGGAACAGAATAGCTCATTTAGAAACCAGTTTTAGTATCGATTATTTTAACAACCTTACTACAGTTAGTACAGAACATTTAGGATCATAAATGTTTTTTTTTATCCAATTAAATTAACTTTAAAGTAAAAAGAAATAAACTTAGTTGAAATGAATGAGATTCAAACAGCTGTGCCAGCACATGTGTCACACACCTGTATGTACATATAACTCAAAAATATTTCTTTTGTCTTATGTGTCAGTAAAATTAGAGGATTTTTAAAAATATATATATAATTTGTAGCATGTAAACAATCTAAATGTTTTAATGTGAGTAAAACACTTGATCAGTTTGATCAGTAACGTCCTCTGAGGGACTCGTCTTGGTGGGACCAGCTGCTGCTGCTAAATAGATGTTTTGACTTTCCGTGTTTGAGGACCAGGATTACGGCGCCTTTCTCTTGCAGAATTCCTGCTGTTTATGTGTGGCTGCCTATCTACGGTTTGGTGGCATGTTGTGGAATATTTGGGATGCCGGAATATTAACCGGTGGGGTGAACATGCAAAGAAAGCCAATGTCAACAGAGCTGGAGTCATTAACCCCTCTAACCTCTCCGGTCCACACCTGCTGAGGCCTCAGAGGCTCGTGGAACATTCCAAAGAAAGATTGCGGTCTCATGATATTTCAGCTTTTTCGTCCATGTTTATTATCCACCCTGAAGCGTGTGACGGGGTTCAAAGGTCACTAGTCAGACGAGCATCATCAAGGAAGAGTGTAAAGTCCACAGTCACACGACTGAGGTGGCGTGTCAACACAAGACTCAGTGACGGAAGAGTTCACCTTAAAACTTTGAAGCTACCGTTTTTATTAGTGGGTGTTTTTTTTTTTTTTTTTTTCACAAGTCCATCACTTTCCATCGTTGTGTAACCAGATGTCTGCATGTTTCTGCCCTTAAGAAGCGTTTGTGCCGTTTGGGTGTCTGCTAACAGGCTCCTCTAATTAAAAATTCATCAGCCTGCAGCGATACGTTCATGATCCATTCCTGCTTAAAAATACAAGAGGAATACAGTCACTACTTGGGCATCTCGGTGGTATAAATAAACCCTCTCCTCACTGAAGCCTTCTGGTCTTTTATTACCTAGTTATGGTCTCTGAGTTTTCATCTTCTTTTCTTTCATCTCTGTCTTATTAGATTCTGTTATGTCACAGAAAAACCCTCAAATTTAGATCTCAAGTAGAAGATTTCGTTCTCGTAGGAACATGGTGAAGATCTGATTGCTGCACTTTATGGCTTTTAAATTCTATTTCAGTGCTAATAAGTTCAGTTGAGGCTATTTGTAATATAATCAGACTCAGAAAGGAGCAGATGCTAAAAAAACAACAAAAACAGCAGATAAGAACTAAGAACAATATAGTTGTTTGCTTATTGATTATTTTAAATGATCCTTTTTATAATAGTTTACGGAACAAAAACAAGAAAATGTCCTGCTCAGTTACTCTGTAATTTTTTTTGGGTGTTCTCAGAAATGAGAAGGAAATATCCGCATGTTGAAGTCACTGGTGACACTGATGAGACGTCCATCTGTTCTCAGTTTCTAAGTGAGATTACTGTGTTGCAATCTCAGTCTCTTATCTGTGCTAATCTAATTATCTGCAGACAGTGTCACAGCTGAGGGTGGAGGGAAGAACAGCAGCTCACATTCACTTTTTAACCAACAGGCTCTTAATCTGAGGTCTTGCTGATCGGATGAAAGTGTTTGAATTCATAACTAAAGATCTTTCTAATCCAGGTGAAGTCAACTTTGTGTTTGAATATTTTTTTAGGTCATTGTCATCAAAACATTCTGAGTCTTAAAGGTATACTAGGTAGAAAATAATGTTTTTTTATCTCCAACACAAGGTGGCAGCAATGAGCCAAATTATAACCCTGTCACTTCCACTAACCACCACGGGGGGGCAGAAACGAGTATTATTCCTCACTCGGTCACACAGAGCAGCAGATCAGGAGCGCAGCCAAAAATTGGTTTATACTAGTGGTGGAAAAAAGTACTACAAGTACGCCAGACTGACAAAAAATTAAAAAGGATCAATAACTTAAATCACACAAAAATAAATCACATATGGAATTATGGCAAATAACATGTTTTTTTTAGCTCTCTAATTATGGTATTACTTTATTTTTAAAAAGCATAATATTGAAAATTTTACCTATTTAAAGAGTCCAATTGTGTACATTTTATTATAATACAACAATTTTAAAAATGATGTATTTTGTTGATGTTTCTGCTGTGATCATGAGAAATGTGGGATGTAAACAATGACCTGAGTGATGAGCAACTGCCAAATCCTACAATTCATATAACAATTTGTTTTATCGTATTTTTCCATATAGTTTTAAAATCTGCACATGAAGCTATAATATGTGACTGTTGTAGATGTTTACTTTTGTTTTCCCTCCACAGCTACGACATGGTACATTACGGCCACTCAAACCAGCTGCGACAGGCCAAATCTATGGGAGATTACCTCATTGTTGGC
Source organism: Pachypanchax playfairii (assembly GCA_006937955.1). Lineage (NCBI taxonomy): Eukaryota > Metazoa > Chordata > Actinopteri > Cyprinodontiformes > Aplocheilidae > Pachypanchax > Pachypanchax playfairii. The sequence goes on from SSNP01000090.1 coordinate 1,917,292, forward strand.
GTGCACACCGACAGTAAGGTTTTAAGTTTTATTGTTCATATTTTGATGTGAAAGCCCAGCATTGTAAATGATGTTTCTACCAGGGTCAGTTTTCCTTTTATTTGTGAGTTTCTGCTCATGTTTTTGTGTTGTGTAGGTCACATTGCTGCTGTTAGCCACTGATGAACATTTCTCCAAAAATGATTCTGAAACCTTCTCGATGAGCTATAAAGTAAGATTAGTCCTAGTACCATGGAGGGAAGTACTTTTGAGTCATCAGTGTGTTCCCTGCAGCAGACAGGCGTCAGTGCTCCCTGTTTGGAGAAGCTAGGAAGATTTTTAAGGAGGTCATTTCACACAAATTTCATAACTTTGTGGTTATTTCTTAAGTATTAACCTGTAATATGAAACATTTTATATCTAAGAAAATGTTAGGAAACACTGATTAACAGACCTTTCAATGTGACTGCGTGAAGATTCGTCAGGCTTCGGGGAGTAACTCATTAATATTCATTTTTCGAATTTGCTGGACTCAGATTGGCTAACAAACTAGCCTATCAGAGCAAGGTATATTGTTTCCGTCCTCACTGCGCATGGCAACAGCAGACCAGTCTCTTCCTGTTTGCTACGTCTTATGCTTCAGCTTTTAGCCAGCAGCATGTTAGGCGTGGTTTCAAGTGCGGGAGCCGATGAATACTAATGAACAAAGGAGTTGTGATGAAACAAATACAGGCTGTTCAAACTCGGGTTTTATCGCCACCTGCGTAGTTTGAGAGATAAAAACTGAAAGAGAAGTTGTTGATCTGTTTTCACACCCACTATGAAGGTAAGAACACCTGTGGAGCTAAAATATTCAACAGAAACCTCAGAAAAAAACGTTTTTAATGGAAGGGCCTCTTTAAACCACTAAGATGGATAACAAAATTGACCCATGAGTCAAGAGAAATTTTCAGCATATGAAACAAAACTAAAAACCTGTGGAAGAAATGGAAACTCACAAGGACATTTGGAGCTCAGGAAGATGTTTGAGGCTCAGAAGAACGTTTCCAGCTCTTGAGGAGGCTGGAGAGGACGTACTGTAGCTCAGAACTTTTAGCACTCGGGGGGATTTTATTATGTGTAGCTCCACCTTGTGTCAACTTGGGGATACACACTGATCTGGAACTGCTTTCATAAAAAGCATCTGAAAAGGGGAGGGGACGTCTGGTATAATATTTTGAGCTGACTGGAGGACGCACCAACAAGTGTCCATCTATCATGATTTGTCTTTAGCCAATCACAGTAAATCGAGCTCTTGCAAATCCAGTTGAGAGATAAGCACAACACATCATTACCATCAAGAAATGCACAAAGTTCTTATCGCTGCTCATCTTTCAATGAACAAATCGCCTCCATTTCCCCTAAAACACATTCAATAACGGCCATGTTTGTTTGTTTTGCTTTGCTGCTATCGCCATACCTGAACACCCGCCCTGCAGCAGAATGCTAACACATGATTGGTCCAAACCACCACTGACTTGGGTTTAGTTGGATCAGTGCAGGATTTTTGTGGGTTTGGAAAACAAGAATCCATCTTGCAGTGCAAGGTTAGATTTGATGGGATCAGATAAAATCTGGAACTCAAGAAGACTTTTGTGGTCAAGGGAACATTTGAGTTCATGAAAACTTTTAGGGCTGAAGAAATGACCATCAATTTGTGAATATTGTTTTCCATGAATAACTATTAAACCAATAATGATATTGAAGTGATTCCAAATTATAAGGAAAGATTTTCATGGTCAAGATGTTGATAGAATACTGTAAATGTGTGACTTTTAGTTTTATGTGTACATCACATTATGGGAGAATTTATCTTCTTGCTCTGTCCAAGTCCTTTTCTTGTTTAATGTATTGATTTGTTGTCCAGGTGAGATTGCTAAGCACAAGGGTCCACCAGTCTTCACTCAGGAAGAGAGATACAAGATGGTGCAGGCCATCAAATGGGTGGATGAAGTTGTAGAGGGAGCGCCGTACGTCACCACCCTTGAGACGCTTGACAAGTACAACTGTGACTTCTGTGTGCACGGAGGTACTCAGCAACCCTTCTGTTCGTTTAAACAGATGAACTTATGTCATGAAGCATGCTGCAGTATCAGTGTGTCATGTCGTTTCAGATGACATCACTTTAACCGTGGATGGGAAAGACACGTACGAAGAGGTGAAGAAGTCGGGACGCTACAGGTAAACGAGGATAATCCTCACAGGCAGCGTGGAATGTGTGTGTTGATCCAGTCACATGGTGTATTGTGTTGTTACAGAGAGTGTAAGAGGACACAGGGAGTTTCAACCACAGACCTTGTTGGCAGGATGCTGCTGATGACCAAAGCACACCACAGCAACATTGTGAGTTTTTCCAAATTCTCCACTTGGAGACTCATTTAAAACAAAACTAACCAGTTTTTTTTTTCATCTTTTCTTTCCAGGACAGTTCAGATTATCAGCAGCACAAAGACAACTTTGGAAAGGTAAAAGCTTGACATGAAGTCGTCCACTTGCAGTGTTAGTAGTTTCAGTTTGGGACACATTTAATTTTTCATTCTTCTTTCTCAACAGTTTTGACACTGAAGTTGCAGCATGGGCCAAATTTCATCCATTACTTAGCAAGGCCCTTTATTTTAGATCCACTTTGCAGTCACTTAGCAGACTTTGCCAGCAAACTGTGAATGTCACTTGTGTTCCTGAATAGACAGAGTAACTAAGAGCCAACAAACCTTCACTCACAAACTCTTAAGAGTCTCTTTGCATTTCAACACTCAAGACTGGGAGAATAATACTGTTTATTTGGCCTGAAGTGAATAAAAGAATCCTGGGTTTTCAGACCAGATGTGTTTACGTCTTACCAGAAAGGGACAGTACTACCTGTGTACCACGAGGGGGCAGTGATGTTGCATGAAAAAGGAGAACAAATGCATTCGAGTTGATTTTTCTTATCAGTTTGTTTTCATTTTGTGTGTTTCTTGGTTGTTGGACCAGAAGGGACACAGTCCCTGGACAGGAGTGTCTCAGTTCCTGCAAACGTCTCAGAAGATTATACAGTTTGCCTCTGGACAGGAACCTCAACTCGGAGACACCATCATCTACGTAGCAGGAGCCTTTGACCTCTTTCGTATCCTCTCATGAGTGAAAGACGTTTTCATTTCGATCACATCTTTACACATTCTTATTAACATAAATATGTTTAGTAAAGTTTCCAGGAAAAAAAACTCAAACAACCTCAAAATGTAAAATATGTAAATAAAATAGAATGTAAAATGATATGAATAAATAAATAAATAAAACCAGGCTGAAATATTTTAAATAACAAAAGAAAAATACAAGGAAAACAGAATAAACAAAATCCAATAAACATAAATAAATGAAGGTATGACACAATGATAATTGTAGAACAGTAAAACATTAAGGTAAAATACGATATTTTACCAAATAAGACTAGTAAATAGAAACATTTTAAAACTCACCATTTCAAAATATGTAACAAATTACCAAACGTTTCATGAAACAGGCTTTAGAAAAAAACTACCATGGAACAGAAAATGCAAGATTTTAGATGTTTTACTAGTTTTTTTCTCCCTTTATTCTTTTGTGGATTTTTGTAAATTTCTTGTCTTTTTTTATTTGTTTAAGTTCTGTCAGCTGTTTTATTTTGAAAAGCCATTTACAGCTGTGTTTTTTTAAATATACTGATATTGTGTTTTGTACCGTCTTGTTTAGATGTTGCTGATTATTATTATTATTATTATTAATTAATTGTGCCAATTAAATCTTTTCCACCTCAGCATCACCATTCAATACTGAATAGTTTCAGTTCTTCAGGATGATGCTACAAAAGGCTTGAAAAAGTCTTGTCCTCCTTGACTCTTAGTCTGTCAGACATTGGACATGTGGACTTCCTGGAGGCGGTGCATAAGCTTGCAGAAAAGCCCTACATCATAGTGGGGCTGCACTTTGATCAGGTCGGGCCTTTTGTATTTAAAATCTTTCCACTGAGATGATATTTTGCTCATATTCATGTTTCTTTTTAGGAGGTGAATCGTTACAAAGGGAAAAACTACCCGATCATGAACGTCCATGAGAGAACCCTGAGCGTCCTGGCTTGCAGAGTAGGTTCTCCCTCTCTGTCAAGCATTAAATTACTCCTGATCGTATGATGTGGATTTATTGATTTCATTTTTTTTTTTTTTTTCTCAGTATGTATCAGAAGTGGTGATCGGCGCGCCTTTTGCAGTCACAAAAGATTTGTTGGACCATTTTAAAGTAAATACAAACAATCTCTCGTCAATATGTATTTTAATAAACAGAGATCTAATCTTCAGGTATTTACTCTGTGTGTGTTCAGGTGGATCTCGTTTGCCATGGAAAGACAGAAATCTACCCTGACAGGGATGGATCGGACCCCTACGCTGTGATTATTCTCACATTTAACAGACACGGTTTTAAAAATTCTTAAAGAAGCTTTCACTGATAATTTGTGGTAACCCTCTATGTTTCGTATCCAGGAGCCGAGGAGAAGAGGAATATTCAGGACTGTCGACAGCGGGAACAGCCTCACCACCGACGCAATTGTTCAACGAATAATCAAAAACAGGTGCGAGTATCTGCGTCTTAAATTCAACGTACAAACACCCGTTTAGAAAAGTTGTACAGTTTCTAAAACCCTGACATGTGTCAGTTTATTTGAACTTTTATTTAGAGATGAAACATGAAAAGATGCTGACATCATCGAAAATGTGTCAGTTTTCATTATGAGGTGAAAATGCTGGAATTAAAATCACTTAAGACTGTAGCTGAGAAGAAACCTGTTTCCATCCTGTTACCTGCAAGACCCCAACTTGGATAATGTGGGGGGAAATGAATTGGTTTTCATTTTTAATTTTCCCTTATTTGATTTCAGGTTGCTCTTTGAGGCAAGAAACCAGAAGAAAGAAGCCAAAGAGATCGCTGTGATCCAGGCCATGAAGCGACAAGAGGAGGAAAAGACTAAAAAAGGAACCCCTGCTCTACTTTAAAACATTAATATCTGTTCTTGTGATAACTCTAACTAGCTGTATTAATACAAACACCTCTAAAGTAAAATCCACCCCTCTGTCAGTGTTACGACGCCTTCTACTGCAGTTTTTACAGCTGTTTGGCAGTAAACCAGGTGCTTCGGCCGTGGGATCATCATGTACATTGTATATTTATGGATTAAGATAAATAAGAAGTCAGAATATATCTTCAAATCTCTATTTTATGTCTTTGGGCATTTTAAACTTTTATTATACTTTGCCTTCAAAAAGAGAGAAAAAAAAAAGAATTTTACTATCTGCTTTTAACATGTTGGTTAAACTTTAAAGAACGATGAAGTGATGTGATTTATTCTGTGGAGCTGTTGTTGCAGCAAACAATTGAACTAATTGACGTGTATACTGGACTTGTAGAAAAGGTTGTAGACTCTGTGCAGGATGTTGAAACCACCAGGGGAGATCGTTCTCACCTTTTTGTCTTCAGATGTTGGAACTCTTTCTGTGCAACCAGAGATTGCTCAGAAATCCTCAGAACTCTTCTGGTTTATGTAATTTTTTAACTCAGAGACACACTGTTAGGACCTCCAGGTCCAGCCTTTTGAGTGTGATTGTCTTTTTTTTTTAAGCCGATACTCCTTAGATCTCAGATAGTACAAAGAAAACCTGATGTTTTTAATGTAGAAAGCCTTACTAGAGAAAATATGACAAATGCTTAATGTTGTTGCCTTGAACATGGAGTAGAATTCGTAACGTCTGTCAAATCCTGAATGATTTAACCTTCCTGTGTCTTTATCTAATGGGATGAAATAATCTATTTTTTGGAGATGTATATTTTACTCACCTCCTCTCCATTAACTGCAGTAAAGATGGCATCCATATTGTTCTGAAGTATTAGAAAACGATTCCTTGTCTGATGGAAATGTGGTTAGTGTAGTCATTGACCTTGTTGACACATAATGTAGATACTGATCAGATTTACAGTATATTATTGCTAATAAGATTTTATTCTCAAAAACAAGTTTATGTCTCGTCTTTGCCTCTTCAGACAGTATGTGAAGATCATCGAGCCCTTTCATTTCATTATAAAATAACAGTTAGGCTAAAAAGTGGGACTAAAGCCCAAGGGACATGAAGAGTAAATCTGTGTTCTGGACACATAGAAGACTTTTCAACTCAGGAATTTGTCTTCAATGAATTTAACTTGAACCATCTCAGTCCCACAGAGTTTATTAAACGTCAGGACACCTTGATTAAATTATTATAGAGCTTAACTGATTGATTTATGGTCAGATACATTTTTCTGGGTTATTTTTATTATTATTATTATTCAATTTACAGGTTGGTAATTTAACTGAAATTGTATCATATTAAGATCAATAGATTTGAACAATTTGAAAAAATAGCGGAAGTTCATCTTAAAGGAAATTGACACGCTATCTTTTATTTTGAAGGAGGGAATTACGCACGTGATTGTAATTAAAGAAATTAGCGTCTGCGCTTTTTTTGCTTTTACAGAACTAAAACAACTAAAGACTTGGGATCCTGATATCACGGCGTGAAGATGTTTTGTTGTTTTAAAATGTTGCCCCTCCCACTGCAGGTAAAAACTGTTGCCCAGGTAACACGTAACTTTTTACTTTCTGACTTTGCCTTCAGAAAGGGAGTTTACAAGGTTGGACTATTTCCGATTGTCTAATCTAACACCTTGTTCTGTCTTAAAGTGAAAGTAATATTAGAATGAATGGATTTTAATGGCACATCATTTTTGACCAGCCATCATCTCACCCCCCCCCCCTCAGATCTGCATGGGAATGTGTCTCCGACAGGATGTCACAGAGGAAAGTAAAAGAGCAAAACTAAACAGCTCTAAAATTGAACAGGATCTCAGTGAACATGCACAGGCTGAGAGCAATACCGTTAAAATCCTCATGCTCGGTAAGTTTGTTGCCTCGTGCTTCTGAATAATTAGCGTTTTGAATTAAAGAGGATTGTGTGTTTTATTTTGGTAGGAGTTGCAGAGAGTGGCAAGAGCACAGTGATCAAACAGATAAAGATAATACACAGTCATGGCTTCTCCAGACAGGAGCTCATGAGTTTCAAGGTAGTGAAATCCAAAATCATATTTTCACATTGAAAATAAAATAAAAATGACAAGATAAATACAGAATTGCCTTCTTTAAAGCCTGCAGTGGTAGATAACCTTTTGACCTCTATGAAGATCGTTCTGCATGGAATGGGTAACCTGAGGATAAACCTTGGAAACCAGAAGAACAAGGTGAGAACCAAACACCTTGGCACTTATATAGATTCTGTAGATTCTATAAACAATCAAGAATTTGATCAAATAGTTTTCTGAACAGCCTCAGTTCAGAGAAATGGAGTTTACCCATTTTCATTGCTGCTCATGTTGTAATTTTCTGCTGTGTTTTCGCTTTGCACAATTATTTACATAAAATTCTGATGTGATTTACAAGCATAAATAAGACAAGCAGCATCCGGAGTTCACATTTGGCAGGAATTTTGAAATATTTCTGCTGAAATAAAAATGAATGTTGGTGTAAAGATTTATTAAAAAAAAAAAACATTGTTATGAATTAAAGGGACATAAGGCAAGATTTGTGAAAAACTACACATGCATTTCCAGTTTATTCAATGCTAATGGGTCATGAAGCATTAAAAACCCAAAATAACGAGGCCATCCGCATATATGTCTGTTGCCTTGGAAACGCTGTGTGCCACATAATGCGCTGCAGTTCGACGTCCGAATTTCCCGCGCAGTTGTAGGGATGTGACGTAAATTGACGCTGCATGCGCGTTGCCGACAGCTCTTGAACAGGAAGTACATGGCCGCCGTGGACTTGGATTCAAACACTGAAGGTATACTTATGGATGTTTCTGCAGCCAGCAAACGACCTGCATCCACTCTCATCCCCCAAAAAAGTGGCACCACGAAGAAAAAAAAGACTTTATCAGCGGCATCTCGTGAGTCTAAAAAAAAATATGACCGAAGCCGGGCAGGCACCCGCATAAATATTGGATATGCGTTCGGTTCATGGAGGGAACTTCAGCTGCATTTGGGAGTGAAAACGGATGCTGACATGGCTCATTTCCTTGTGACCAGGTGAGAAAACATTATAGGTCGTGTTTAGAGCCTGATACAGTATGAAAATGATGAGATCAAATCAAATAACAGAGTGGAGAGACCTGACGTGAAGTATGTTAGCCTCCCCGGTGCAGTGCTGTGAAGACGAACCGTCTGTAAAGTGTCTGTGCGCGCTCCCGTGCCGGCTTGGCGGCTGCAGTTAGCCACAGCGCCTGTCGCGGCAGCACTGAGTCAGATTTTGTAAAGCTGCCTTAAGTTCCTTTAATGTCAAAATTTAGGGAGAGTTGAGCTGTTATGGGATGAAAACAAGCTATTTTTTTTTTCTTGGCTACAGTCAGATTATTTCTTTAAACTAAAGCTGTTTAGGAAGGTATCAGTAACAGGTTACATGTTAGTTTTCTTCTAGCTTTTATTTACATAGAAGCACAATAAAATGCCTAAAATCGTCTATTAAGTCTGTCAGTTCTGCTAAACTTGATGTTGTTGCATTGATGAGAAATCAGTTATTTTTAATGTGCATGGCTGAAGGAAAATGACTGTAATATAATTTTTAATTCCTTTTCTACTTTCATCTAAAGCAGAATATTAAAAAGCCCTAATTAGCATCACATTATTCTGAGAGATCCTGGACTTTGTGTATGTTTTACATCAGATACACGCTGGCTCCATCCTGTCTTGCAGCCAGTGTTTGGGAGACGACCAGGAGCTGCTTCCGTTCGTGGCTCATGCTTTCTGTGCTCTTTGGGCCGATCAGGGAGTGCGAGCAGCAGCAGCCAGAGGGTATGAGTACCAGCTGAACGACTCTGCCCTCTAGTGAGTCCATCATCCTCATGTTATTTACCATGCAAAATGCTTCTAATTATGACAGACGGGGGAAATGTCAAGGGAAATTGCCCAGTAAGACATGTTGTTGTCAATACGGAGCAACACGAAAGGTAGAGCTGAGAATAATTCATCCTGAGGAAATGATGTGTGTGACATTTGTGGAATGAGATGCTTAATTGGGACCAGAAAGAAAATCTGTTTGCACATTTCCAGGTGGATGGAAATTAGGATGAAGCAGAACATAAACATGGAAGATATAACCATATAATTAGCTGCACTGAAGTTGGTTCAACTAGAGATAATTTAAAGAGGCCCTTCCATTAAAAACGGTTTTTCTGAGGTTTCTGTTGAATATTTTAGCTCCACAGGTGTTCTTACCTTCATAGTGGGTGTGAAAACAGGTCAACAACTTCTCTTTCAGTTTTTATCTCTCAAACTACGCAGGTGGAGATAAAACCCTTCATCAAAACTCCTTTGTTTGTTAGTTTTTGGCAGCTCCCGCAGTTGAAACCACGCCTAGCATGCTGCTAGCTAAAAGCTGTTAGCATAAGACGTAGCAAACAGGAAGACACTACGTCTGACGTTGCCATGCACAGCGGGGCAGGAAACAGTATACCTTGCTCTGATAGGCTAGTTTGTTAGCCAATCAGAGTCCAGAAAATTCGAACAATGAATATGAACAAACTGCTGCCGAAGCCTGACGGAAGGAGCTGGAACCACCCGAATTTTAACGCAGATAGATTGAAAGGTCTGTTAATCAGTGTTTCCTGACGTTTTTTAGATATAAAATGTTTCATATTACTGGTTAATACTTAAGAAATAACCACAAAGTCATGAAATGTGTATGAAATGGCCTCTTTAAGAAGATTTTTATTGTAATGTGAAACTTAACAGGTTTATCTGTAAAAAATATTCTTGATTTCACAGAGAGCCACTGAAGTGATGCTGAAATTGGAGAAATAATCTTTGTCATCAGAACTTTGGATATAAGAGATTATTAAAAGTCTCATGCACATCTTCAGTCCATCCCATAAAACCGTGTATAAATATGAGATGTGTGTCACCATCATCATCTGTATGTACAGTACCAAGTGCAGCCTTAACATCCTGTTTACAGTTTCTAGCATCTGTTTTTCTTTTAAGCCTGTAAGTCCCGCCCACTCGTTTGTGTGACATCTAAATGTTTTTAAAGCATTAAAATGATTGAAACATATGAAATTGTAATATTTTAACATGCAGGAACCATGTATGAACTATGTAAAACAGAACCCTGAATACATTTCTGAGCTGTATTTTTATTCAGGGAAATGTTCTTGTTTACATGTAGGAGGGGGCGGGACTTGACATTTTTAGTGCAGTTAACCAAAACGGAGCATCTGTAAGTCGTTTTATTGAGAACGTTTTCAGTCGAGCCACACGATCTCTATCATTGAGAGACTGTTGGAAGTTATTATATTAACTGCATTTCACATCAGAATTAAGTATAAATGCTGTTAAGTTGCAGGTTGTTCTAAAAGAGCGAGATTTGTTTTTTAGATGAAGGTAATCTTAATGGCAGAATTGAACTCCTTATCTTTGAGGCACCCAGTGGACGATCAGTCAAGATAAAATCTACTCCAGGTGGCCCGACAGAGAAAGATGGAGGTGTGACAGCTTCATTATTGGAACTCGATAAAGTTGGAAGCTGGGGGGATTATATGAGCCTCGCCTGGCGCTCTTTGAGTTCTCACCTTGCAGGATCCAGCATTGATTCTTTTTTCCCTCCAGAAATGTTGGATTACGGTGTCGTGACACACTTGATTCCCTCCCGGCAACTGAATGTGTAAAATGACTTCTGATAGTCACATTAAGCTCTTAATGTCGCTTAAAGGGAATTTATGATTTACAGGAAGTTATCTGTTGACGTAAACTATTGAAATAAAACATTTCACTTAACACGGATTTTAACTTCCTTATTCATTTATTTTAACTGATAATTAAAAGGAAAAATTTCCAAATAACAGTTTTAGTCTTTTTACCAAATTTTATGATTAGGGACATTTTAGGGACACATCTTTAAGGTGACTAATATTTAGAGAAAAAGTTGAATCAGATCAGCGTTTTAGCTGCGTAACGAAACCCCTCATTAAACCAGAAGGGGAATGTGTAAATACAGACACACTGAAATGTTGGTTTGTTTAACTCTAAGCTTCTTCTTTTTCCTCCCTGCAGTTTCTTTGAAAACATGAGTCGAATCATCGCTCCGAACTACGTTCCCAGTGAGACAGATGTTCTGAGAGTCCGAGTCAGAACCTCTGGCATTATTGAGACCCACTTTCAAGTTGATGAAACAATTTTCAAGTAAGAAAATCAAAAAAAAAAAAAACTGTCAAGGTGCTTACAAGGCGGGTCTTTTTTTGTATCAAGATACATTAAGTTTGCAGGTAAATCAAGTTTATTCTGTCAGTTGTGCCTCAAAACTGTATTTTTTTCTAATTTATTGGTAAAAATTCAACAATTAAAGTCAAACTTCTGTTTTTTTCCTTATGAAAAATTATTAGAGAAACTTAAAAAAAAAACACAGTAAAGACCAAAACATGCCATCAAGTTTTCCAGTGTGTTTATAAAGGCGACATGATGAATAAAAAGCAGTGATTTTACTAAATGAAGGATGTTAATGGATCATTGTATCTTTAATCTTTTCTAACACATTAACAATAGAAGCTGCAGTTTTATCATCTTGAAGCACAGTAAAGGTTTTTTAGTTTCTTACAATGAAAAATGTGAGAAAGTATTAATGAAAAATATTAATGAAAAAAGGCAAATTGAAATTAATTTGCACCAAAACGATCTCAGTTCCTGCTTTGAAGACTCAATCTCTATGAACTTTTTCAGAAATGTTGAACAATGAGCTGAGAGAGAACTTTAAAAAAAAAAAAGAAAAATGAATTAAACATGGATGTTCTTTCTCTTTGAGGTTATCCAGGAATATTCTTACAAAGCACCTCCAGTGAGTCATTCAAACGCCGCCTTCCTGCTCACTTTTAGGCTGATTCAAGCCTCAGCTGCTCTTCTTCTCTGTCCAGATGATCATGTGTTTCATCATTTTAAACCAAATCCCTGCAGATCTCACTATCCTGACTGAAGAGCAGCTGCTTGAAACATAGACAACATCAGACCTGTAAACGCTCCACTCTCATTTTCTGTCTCCGCTACATAAACTACCACCGCCAGTTTAATTACCTCTTCTTGTCCCCCAGCTTGTTAAACTGACTTCTGACCCAGAGGATAGACGCCTCGTCCCAGATGACATACGAGAAAGTCAATCTTACACCTGGAGACTCTTTAGCCCAAATTGAAACTTATTATCTGTGTCACAAAGACCTCAAGCGTCACACGATGCCACATCAGCGTGAGGAAACGGACATCTTTGATATATCAGATGGTGTGAAATTGTTATTGTGATTTTTTTTGTAAGGCAGCTCGCCGTCCGATCAAAATTGTGGTGAAATTTTTCTGTCTGCAGCTGAAACTGATTACATGATTTTTCAACTACTTCATAGTTTTTTGTGAGTTATGAGTGAGTCTGTTGCTGTGCAGGTTGTATGATGTTGGCGGCCAGCGGACGGAGAGGAGGAAGTGGTTGAGCTGCTTTGATGGGGTTCAAGCAGTGCTGTTTGTTGTGGCCCTCAGCAGTTATGACATGACACTGCTGGAGGATCCTTCAGTGGTACGTCATTCAAAAGAAAAAAAATGCTTTTATTTTGACTTCATTATTAATCAAGTTTGTCTGCTTTTGTCATTAGAATCACCTTCAGGAGAGTCTTGATCTTTTTTCTTCAATCTGCACCAACACAGTTTTCCAGAGAACTTCTTTGGTAAGTTTATCTGCAGCTACTGACACATTTAGATCATTGGAGACCTTCTGCTTCAATGTTGATACTTTAAAGGTTTACTTTGTAGAAAATAATGGAAATAATGGCTTTTATTTTCAACACTAGGTGACAGTAATGGTGCGTTCACACCGGCCGCTTTGTAAACGTCAAGCAACGTTCACGCTTCAAGTTTGAAGCTTGAAAGTTAAAGTTTGTAACGCTTGACTGTTAAAAAGAGGGCGTAGGCGGGGCTTCCTTTGTTATCGGATGTTCTGAGCTATGGCAGATCATATATAATTCATTTCCTCCAGGAGTTACATATGGATGAGGTTTGCTTCCAGCGCTACTTCCGTCTGTCCCGCGCCCTGTTTGAAGACTTCCTGCTTCATTCAGGTGCGTCACTACAATGAAACGCTCTGATTGGTTGACATGCCGCTTCAAGAGCATCAAAAGTTCAGCTAGCTGAACTTCTGCGTTGCTCACGTTTCAAGCGTCAATGCCTGCAACACTTGAAAAGCTTTGAAAGTTGACGCTGCTAACGCTCACAAAGTGACGCAGAGACTCTGACGCTGGTCTGACGGACTCCACCATAGACTTTACATGTAAACTTGACGTTTCTGACGTTGACGGTTGGGCCGGTGTGAACGCACCATAATGACCAAATTGCAACCCCGTCACTTTCACTAACCATCAGAAAAGAGTATTATTTCTCACTCTAAGTCGCGTTTATTAGCCAACAAAAACGGTTCCTGTAGGCTGAAACCTAACAGTAACTACAGAGCAGTTCAGTCACCGGACCAGCACCTGATCTTCTGCTTTTTCTTCTTTCTTTAATCTCAAAAACTAATTTATCAGCGAGTAAGAAACAATTAGCTAAGCCGGTTGTTTTGGAATTACACTGTCGAATAATTATTTGCATATTAAAAGCGTCTCTTTTTTATTGTAGCAGACGCTAACTCAGGCGTGATACTCCTTTTTTCAGCAGCAGATCAGAAGCTCCGTCAAAAACTGGCTTATACTCACCCTAGTGGTTGAAAAAAGTACTACAAGTTTGCCGGCCCGACAACAAATTTAAAAAGATCAATAACTTTTTAAAATAAAAATATATCACATATGGAATTATGGCAAACATGTTCAGATCTCTATCGTATTACTTTATTTTAAAAAAACACAACATTGAAATTTTGACATTATGCCTTTAAAATTACTTCTTGTTTGTTGTGTGTATTTAAAAGCTCATCTACATATGTTGCTGTGCTTTTGGTAAATGCAATCAGAGCACGACAAAGCTGTGATTGTATTTAACGAGTGTAATTGGCACAAAGTCTAATTCAGTTGTGAAGCAGGTTGTTTGGATGTAGTTTGCTGCAGGCGTGTTTCCCAGCTGCCATGTTTTCTATTCCACTCATCAGTAGATGTAGTTAATTAGCTGGAGAGTTTTATTATTGGACGATATGTAAAGTCTGTTCTTTTTGTCTCAGAGGTAGAAAGAGACTGTGCTTTGACATTTCACCGGCCATTTCATCAGAGATCTTGACTTTATTGGATCTCGTAGTCAAACAAAGACTGTGCTGTAATATTTTAAATTATAGCAGAGGGATTCTTTTGATATTAAACTTCTAATGTATGAAGTAGAGACCAGAACATTCATGATAAATGAATACAAACATCGACTATAAACAAGTGTAATATGTCTGAAATGTGTATTTTAAAAAGAGTCTGCAGCATCTTTTAAATGTTGTTCAGCAATTATGAGAAAAATCAAATCTAACCCTTCCTTTCCACTGGACGCGTGAGCAGCGCACAACGTTTTGCTCGCGTAATCAGCAGCGTGTCCTTTCCTACCGGGAGCGCTTCACAGACGTAAATCACTCGCATATCGTGAGCTGGTCCGGGAAGATCACGAAATCTCACGAGAATAGCGAAAATGTGCGATTTCGTCAGTACACACAACAACAAGCAGGGAGAAAGACAACAACATCCAGAAGGCATGAGGTTTATTTTCACACCACCTACGGACTTCAAACCCGTCACAGGTTCTGTACTTTCTCGTAGTCTCGCAAATGGAAATCCGCACATGTTCTTTTTACTTTGAAAATTCCGGGTGCGAACGCCTGATTTCCTGTCTGGTCCAAACTAAACTGCTGAACTCAACGTGTTTTAGAATCATACTACGTAAAAAATAGAACTAGATCGTAATGCTCGCAACACTACACTTCTGAGATGTGTCTCATGCGCGCTGCTGCGTGCACAGTGGGAACAGTCTCATTGACTTTAATGGCAGCTATCAGTCGCGCATTAGACGTCACTAACGTTGTGCATCCAGTGGAAAGGAGGGGTTAGACATTAATCTGTTCTGAGTGAGAATTAACATCAAGTTTATTTAATTAAAAGCGCCAACACATAATCGCTGACATACCCTTCTCGCTATTCACCAGGATTCTTCTGTTTCATGATTTTTCGGCTCAAACATTAAGGGTGTGACGTTTGGTAGTCATGCACTCTACAGCTTCAAGTGTTAGTAATCAAAAACTACCAAAAAAATTATAGTTTGAGAGGAAGATATTTTACTGCTTCTGGAGATTTTCAACCTAATCATATTTGATATTTTTTAAGAATATCGAAAATGTGATAAATCATGAAAAATTGGGCCTTTTCATATGCAAAATTCTCAAGGACAGAGGTTTCCTGACAAAAGCATCTTAGAGCGTGGTATTTGTTTATGCCCCTGCTGAGGAGTTTTTTTGTACTTCCATCCAGCGCCCCCTTGTGGGCATCTTTTTTGTCTCCTTCCTACCCAATGTCTGATATTCATCTGGTTTCTACACATAGGTTTATGTTTGCTTGTATGTATATGTATGTACACTCACCGGCCACTTTATTAGGTACACCATGCTAGTAACGGGTTGGACCCCCTTTTGCCTTCAGAACTGCCTCAATTCTTCGTGGCATAGATTCAACAAGGTGCTGGAAGCATTCCTCAGAGAGTTTGGTCCATATTGACATGATGGCATCACACAGTTGGCGCAGATTTGTCGGCTGCACATCCATGATGCGAATCTCCCGTTCCACCACATCCCAAAGATGCTCTATTGGATTGAGATCTGGTGACTGTGGAGGCCATTTGAGTACAGTGAACTCATTGTCATGTTCAAGAAACCAGTCCGAGATGATTCCAGCTTTATGACATGGCGCATTATCCTGCTGAAAGTAGCCATCAGAAGTTGGGTACATTGTGGTCATAAAGGGATGGACATGGTCAGCAACAATACTCAGGTAGGCTGTGGCGTTGTAACGATGCTCAATTGGTACCAAGGGGCCCAAAGAGTGCCAAGAAAATATTCCCCACATCATTGCACCACCACCACCAGCCTGAACCGTTGATACAAGGCAGGATGGATCCATGCTTTCATGTTGTTGACGCCAAATTCTGACCCTACCATCCGAATGTCGCAGCAGAAATCGAGATTCATCAGACCAGGCAACGTTTTTCCAATCTTCTATTGTCCAATTTCGATGAGCTTGTGCAAATTGTAGCCTCAGTTTCCTGTTCTTAGCTGAAAGGAGTGGCACCCGGCGTGGTCTTCTGCTGCTGTAGCCCATCTGCCTCAAAGTTCGACGTACTTTGCGTTCACAGATGCTCTTCTGCCTACCTTGGTTGTAACGAGGGGTTATTTGAGTCACTGTTGCCTTTCTATCAGCTCGAACCAGTCTGGCCATTCTCCTCTGACCTCTGGCATCAACAAGGCATTTCCGCCCACAGAACTGCCGCTCGCTGGATATTTTTTCTTTTTCGGACCATTCTCTGTAAACCCTAGAGATGGTTGTGCGTGAAAATCCCAGTAGATCAGCAGTTTCTGAAATACTCAGACCAGCCATTCTGGCACCAACAACTATGCCACGTTCAAAGTCCCTCAAATCACCTTTCTTCCCCATACTGATGCTCGGTTTGAACTGCAGGAGATTGTCTTGACCATGTGTACATGCCTAAAAGCACTGAGTTGCCGCCATGTGATTGGCTGATTAGAAATTAAGTGTTAACGAGCAGTTGGACAGGTGTACCTAATAAAGTGGCCGGTGAGTGTATGTATTCTCCTGTGTGATCTTGGCTGATCTGAGCAACTGGCGGCGTGCATACGTGCCCCTGGCTGCCTCTGAGAGTGAAGGTCAAGCTGTTTTTTTTCTGTATCTCCATGTAATTTCCCCCCGTGGGACAATAAAAGCATATCAAATCAAATCAAATCAATTCTAAAGTATCTGCACAATTTAAACTCTGCAAACAGCAATGTGCATATTGTCTCACATAAGTTTAAATCTCTTTAGGTCTGAAATAATTTAAAAGTTGCATCAAACAGTTTGTTTTTAATTTTTATAAAATTTCTATGTATTTTTGTTATTTCATCTTATTTGTGTTGACTCCAACAAAGATTGACTCTTATTTTCCTCTTATATGTCAATTTTTAAAAATATTTTACAGATTTTGTTCATGAACAAAATCGACCTTTTCCAGCAGAAGATTCTACATTCTGGAAGACACTTGAGATTTTATCTTTCTTGCTATAAAGGTACGCTGAAGGTGACTCTTTTTGGGAGTTAATTTCTGAACATCCTATTATGGGGTCATTTTAAACCTTTTTATCAAACTTTAGATATAGTTTTGGATAAATAAATATATTTGTTTGTTGATTTGATTAACAGAATTTCATCTATTTAGAATCAGAAACATAAAACAGTCCTTTGTTTAAGTGATTCCCTCTGACTGGATCTTACATAATTCAGTTTTTCCCATGAGGTGATAAAATGCTTCTTATTTTCTTCTTTATTCTCATTTAGGAGCAGATGCTGACGTGGAGGGTGCCGCCCACCACATCACTGCCATGTTTTCGATGTGTGGGGTCAGAGCTAATAGACCCGTGTACCACCACTTCACCACTGCCACAGACACTGCGAGCATACAGGAAGTCTTCCACATGGTCATCAGTCAGATTATCAAGGAGAACCTAGCAGCTGTCCAGCTGTTGTAGGTCTCATCCAAACTTTTAATTGTGTCTGTGTGAAGTCGTCAATCATGTTTTTATAAATTAAATTATTTAGTCTGACTTGTGTCTTTTCAAGTTGGGTATTTTTGTACTTTTTAAAATATTTTTTAATAAAATAATTACTAAAACCTCATTTTGCTTTTGTTTTTTTGTTTTTCCATAACCTTTTATGTTTTTGTCCCAAACAAATGTCTCTTTGTGATGCAAATAAACACAATTTTTAAACACATTTTTAGTTGGCAGGTGTTTTTTTACGATCATGAACTTATCTTTGTTCAAGTGATGATCACTTGTCAGAGTGGATAATGATCAGTGAGTGATTTGAGCTTCTGATCGTTATGATAGTGTGTGTGCTTTTGATCTTATCATTCTGTCAGAAGGTCAGCTGTTCATTATAGTGGAATTGTCCAAATGAGTGTTTTTAATTAAAATCTACAGTTTTTTTCTGTTTGTTGGATCACTAGTAAAAGGACTTATGTTTCTGTTAATTTCCAACGTGCTTTAGTCACCGAGTGGGAAACAACTTATTTTTCTGTTTAGATATCTTGGATCCTACTGGAGGTTTTTTATCCCCCAACTTCCAGTTTTTTTTAGTTATTTATTCATTTTTAGATACATCAGTCAGTGTTTAAGTGCTGAAGTGGATCCATATGTAATTTAGTGATTACTGACATATTTCCTTCACTTTTTACCTGCTTCACTTGCATTTTAATGACATCCAATATCTATTTTAGTCGATTTTTAAAGAAATTTCTACAGGAAAAAAAACTAGGTGAGTTCCTTCTTATCCACATCAAACCTGAAAGCATGTTTGGGTTAAATACACTAAAACTTTAATACATACAGTAACATCTGTGGAATATCAGTGGTGTAAATCTGAAGAATCAAACATCACACAGTTGAACATTTTGCTTGTAGCGTTTTTAACAAGACATGTAACACAATTCATTTATCAACAGACAATTTGCTCAGATATTTACAAACTTTCATCACTGTTACAGTTTAAAGATTTGAGAGACGTCATCAGAAAAATAATGAAACTTATTCAAATGGTTCAACAGTTAAATGTTTTTTTTTTTTTTTTCATTTTTAATGTCCACGTGAGAAGTCAGATGTCTGCCTCGGCTCAGTCTGCTTCACAGTCGGAGTCCAGGGAGAGGAAGACTTCTGCTTTGCACTTCAGTGATCCCTTCATCTCCTGGAAGAGTTCACAGCTCTGCAGGTCTGGTGTGATATCTTTGATACAAAGAGGCTAAATGGAGAGAAGAAGAAGTGAGTCAAACCTTGATTATTATAAAGACACAGAGCTCTAAGGTGTTAGTTGTTTATACTATATAGAGAATTCTTCGGACTCAGCTGTTCTTCTTATAGCTACACATTTATAAACAAAGTCAGTTTTACATATTTAAAACATCCCAATTTGCATAAACACGCAAACTCGGATGGATTAAATATCCTACATTCCCCCAAATATTGAGTAAATTAACTTTATTTTTGTAGAAATTTAAACATTAATACGAATTACTGTAGTTTCGTGATCATTCCAGGTTATTTTAGTTTAATTCATGGCGCAGCTGGAACTGCGTCTGGAGCGTCCAGATGTTGATAAACGAACAGCTCCTTATAGTAACATAGAAGCCAAACATAGAAACTCATTTATAAGTTTTAAAGTTTAGATTTTGAATTACTATGTTATAAATTGAAACAGTTTTTAGTTCCAGATTCCGCTGGATCAACCTGCAGTGCGCTCAGACGCACCAGCTGCGTCACCAGAAGTTACGAGAAATAAATACTGACCATGTTCTTTAAAATGGAGTTGAATTCCGATAACAAGCCGCTGCTCGCAGCCTCTCCGCTGTCTGACGGGGGTTTCTCTCTCCTCACAAACGATGACCTCCGGATACCGGACAGCAAACCAGACGCTCTGCCTACGGAGTAGTAGCTCGGACCGGACGCCTGCTTGTACCACGCCTCCGTCGGGCTGCAAGCGACCAAAAGCACCATCACCGCGGCGGGGAGCAGAAGCTTCCAGAGGGTCTCCATCATGTCGAGTACACGGTCCGTTCTTCTTCTTCAGCTGCTGACTTTACGAGTGGACACCACTCACTGCTCTTAAACCCGAGTTTCGAGTCTTTTTATAGATCATCATCATCATCATCATCAGAGTTTCGTCAATTTAAAGAAGAAGAAAAAAAAAACTTCATCCTGAGTGAATGATCCATCACAGAGAAGACATGATCTGTTTGTGAGATGTTCTTATGTGACTCCCAGGAACTGAAATATTAAAACAAATCAAAGAAAACAAAGTGCGCAAAACTATTTAACATATGATTCAAAGATCCAGTTAGCCAGAATTCAAACAGATTTTTGTGGCTTTCTAAAAATGTCAACTTTAAATACATAAAAAGAATCTCATGTCTTTTTTAAAGTGATTATTTTGCTTCTATCATCAACATCTAAATTTGACCTCCAACCTGCACGGATGAACTTTGCTTATTTAATAACAGAAAATCCTCTGTGTTCTGTTCTGACATCTGACTTGTTTTCCTGATCATTTTTATTTATTCTCGGCTGTATTTTATTTCTTATTTTTCTGCAAATGAGTGACTGAACCGTAAGTATGTGAATATGTTAAAAACCTCTGAAACATCATTGTGCCAACTCTGCAGTAACCACAAAGCAGCATCCCGCTGCTGTGTGGTGTTCATATATGTACGGATTCTGTTCATCTCTCATGCAGAAGCCGTGCAGATGACCTGATTTTAGAGACGGATTACCTTAAGGTGACCTATAACATCTTTTATTTTCATAACAGGAAGTTGTGCCTGCAACTGATAGATGTTAAAGCAGACAACGAACAGATAACTGCTTGTTCTCTCATGGTTACGACATGCTTGGATTCAGAATCGTCCTGTTGTTGCTGCTTCTTTATGTGGAAGGTAAATAAAACTTTTTTTTTTTTATTTTGTGTGTTTTTATCAAAACCCTGAGATGATAAAAGGTTTGAATCTCTTTCAGGTGGTTTCTGCAGCATTTGTAGCGCAGCGTTGATACAACAACCGATCTGTGCAGTGAGGGGATCAGCTATTGTCTTTCTTTGTTCCTATCCCCATTCTGACACAGTAAAAACCAACAAATTCACATGGGCTCGTGTAACGCATCGCGGAACAAAAGTTTTAAAAATTATAGGCAGTAATTTAAAAGTCTCTGGACGATTTAGGTTCATTGGAGACAGAGACCAAAACTGCTCTATGAAAATAAACCGAGTGGAGCATCGAGATGCTGTAACTTACTTTCTAATGGTGAATGACTGCATAAGAGAAACCCTAAAGTTGCATGTTGCTGGTAAGTTTTTATATTTCATTATTAAACATAATAAATCAGCAAGCGAAACTTTAACGTTTTATTTTACTCTGACAGATTTGAATCTTCTGGTGTCCAATTCAAACCAAGAAACAACCATCAGAGAAGGAAATTCGGTGAAACTTACCTGCATCAACGGCTGCGATGCTGATGATTCTTCATCTGCCGTCATCTTTTTTAAGAATCAAGAACCCATATATGAAGGAAAAGTTCTTTATTTAAGGAACATTTCTTCTGCACATTCTGGGAACTACAGCTGCTCCTTAAAAACACAAACTGGAACCACTTCAGGAGTCAGACTCGTTGATGTTGAATGTGAGTTTCAGACGTGAGATAAAAGAATTGAGTCATGATAATGTACGGGTGCCTGTGAGTACACTCTCAGAAATAGAGGTATGAGACAGGAACATTTTTGTACCTATAGGTACTTTTTTTTTAAAATGTTCCCTCAAAAGTACAATATTGTACTTTAAAAGGCCAGAAATGCCCCTTAGAGTGTTCAAATTCATATAAAGTACCAAGTACCAAAGGGTACAGGGTACACCCCCAGCGACAAGAAGGGAACAAATTCTTGTCACTGGGGGTGTACCCTGTAGTCCAGGTCCATTTTTGTACCTTATGAAGTTGTTCCACTAAAACAGTAAAATTATGCCACATTTTGAAGTCTAAAACCAACATTTTGAAACATAATATTACAATATTGAAAATGATGGAACAAACCTAATAAAATGGAGATTAACCAGCCTTGACCAGGGTTGCAGGTGCAGTTGAAATGGTACAAATTTGTACTTTATATTAATTTGAACACTCAGAGGGGCATTTCTGGCCTTTTAAAGACCAATATTGTACTTTTAAGGGAACATTTTAAAACAATTTACCTATAGGTACAAAAATGTTCTTGTCTCGTACCTCTATTTCTGAGAGTGCATCAATTTGAACACTCTAAGGGGTATTTCTGACCATTTAAAAAACAATATTGTACTTTTAAGGGAACATTTTAAAAAAATTTACCTGTCGGTACAAAAATGTTCTTGTCTCGTACCTCTATTTCTGAGAGTGTATTATATCTGATCTGCCGACAGCATACAAGCACTTAGTGTAAGAGGCTTTACACATGTTTAAAACCACATGTTTTAATTAATTTAATTAACCGATTGTTAAAATCATGAGCAGTAAAGACATATTTCACCCAGACTGTTGACTTCAGTTTAAACGCTTATTTGAGGTTTAAATATGATGGATTTTTTTCACACTCAATGAAATCTAGTTTATTCTTATGAAATTTTGTTTTTAGTAACGTGAATGTTAAATGTCTGTTAAATTTCCTGTTTTGTTGGATCTACTGGCAAAAGTGCTGAATCTGACATGGTCACAATTAACAACTAGACAGAATTTCAATGTTTTAATCTTCTTGTCACTGCCTTCAATTTCTGAGGGCTTTGAAACTGATCGATCAGACTGTGCAGCAGCCCAGAAAGACAAAATGTCACTTAAAACAACAGAATTTCCTGAATGAGCTTCACAGTTCAGCCAAAGAAAATGTTTAAATTGCTGTAAAATATGAACAATAATAAGAAAGGATATAAGAAAAGTTGCATTTAAAAACATCTGATGTCTAAAATATGTTTGCATTATGGCTCGTTCAAACTAAATTTATGTTTTCTCAAGACGCGCCCAGGAACACATCTGTCAGATCCTCATCAGAGCTTGATGCAAACAGCAGCGTCGCCCTGATCTGCAGCAGTGACGCTCACCCCTCTGATCAGAACTACACCTGGTTCAAAATGACTGACAGTCAGATAATAAAGGTGGGACAGCAGCACATCTTAATCCCCGAAGATGGTGGTCAGTATTTATGCAGCGTGACCAACAGACATGGAAGTCAAAACTCCACAGTGTTTGTTTTGAAAATGAAACGTAAGTATTTAAAAGTGGTTGAAAAGCAGCAGGATCACTTTAAAAACACTTAGTGTGAGTTTCGTCTTGTTTTACAGCTTATTGGGCGACATTCCTCAGAGACGTGCTTCTTTTTGTTGCTGTGTTTCTGATTGTGATCATTGTTATTGCTGTTTGCAGGTAAGGTGCATATACTGTTGTACATACACTCATGGTCATTTAAAAAATGAAGATAAGAAAACAGTGAAAGTTTTTCAGCAACACTTACTGGTGGAGAAACGCGTTTATAAACCTCTAGCATTAAAAGTCTTGTTGATATTTAAAGCAGAACAAAATAACTTTTACAACTTTAAGCTACAGTTTTGAAACTTGTCTTAGTGGATACTCACAAAAAAACACGTTCAGCTTCATATTAGACACTCTGGACCCTCCGATGGCTTTACAATAGAATAAATAACTTCAGTAATTCAGGTCGCAGCTGGAAGTGGTGTTCTGGTGATTTATGCTGCCCTGAAGAAAAATACCGCTAAAGTGCGAATTGACAACTTATTTCATAATTAGATGTCATTAAAAGTTTATACAGTATTATTGTTTATGGTGAGTGTGTCCTGTTAATTATTTAAGTGTATTTTTTAGGGCCGGGACTTTAACGCGTTAATTAAGATTAATTAATTACACAAAAATAACGCGTTAATTTTTTTAACGCATTTTAATCGCACTTATTTAAGCACCGCAGAACATCTCTCATGAGTTTCAGCGGACCGATTATACTGGCGCACCTACCAGCGTTCATTATTTAGGACAACAACAAACCACAGTGAACATGAATGAAGAAGCGACCGCTTTGATTGGCCTCGTGGATGGAAAGTTTTGTTATAAAAAATTACTGGATGGAAGCGTGGATAAGAGCATGTGTGCAAGCTATGCAGCAAGGAATTTGCACATCACCGCAGCACATCGGGCCTGAAATATCACCTCAATGTTAAACATATAGCAGCTAGCGTGGACGTTAGCCCGACTCCGAGTACAAGTGTAGACATTTTCTACACTTAATGCACTGGTCTGTTGGACTTGGTTGAACAAAAATAAACAATATTTGTTGCTTAAGCTTATGTATATTCAGTCATGATTCAATGGTATACTAAAAATCCGTTTGAAAAAAATTCTCACTGTTCTCTGGTCAAATATTTATATGCAATTAAAATGCGATTAATTTTGATTAATTAATTACAAAGCCTCTAATTAATTAGATTAAAATTTTTAATCGAGTCCCGGCCCTAGTATTTTTATGATCCTTCCCTGATATTTTCTAGATAAAAGCCCTCTGGGTCCTTATCGGCCAATGTTGGGTCCTTCTCCTCTGGGTGTGTCCAAACATTTGCCTGTTGCTCTGACAATGCAAATAAAGTAAAAATAACATCATATTTAATGTTCCTGATGGGAGAATTTATTTGATAGGTAAAATGTATTTATGGAAAAATATAGAAACAAAAAATAAAAGATAAATCTGTTTATTGAAGTCAAGACTGTAGAACAGCACACGTCCAGAAGGAATCTGTAGCGCGTCTCACAGGTAGCATATTTCAACAGAACACCAGTTCCAGCAACGGCTGCAGAAAAATACTGCTTTAAAGCAGTGAGAGGATAAGATTTTATATATAAATTCCAAGCTTTCAGATCAGATCCTTCTGTTTCATCTTTTTTTTTTCTGAAATCAGTCTTAAAATAAAGCAGCAGCAAATGTGAAAAATGTTTTTTAATCTGTTTTCAGTCTCCAGAAAAGGAGGAAGCGGGCCCCCGAAGCACAATGTGAGAGGGAACCACAGGTGGTCTTGTTCTGTTTCTGTGTTTTACCACAGTTAAGTCTGTACAGATGTTATCAGAGTCACGTAAACATCAAACCCTGTCATACAGAAGAGTTTATGTAGTTTACAGTGAAACTGTTAAATTATTTAATAAATGTGGTTAAATTAAAAAAATATTTCCTAATGTTTTTTAGTATTTTTTTTTCCCAGAATGAAAACTATGTCAACATGCTGATGTTTAGTGAGAGCCAAACACATGCTACACGTCCTGAAACCGGAGGGGAAGAAGTGGAAGTTGTTTATTCAACTGTTAACTTCTACAGGAAAAGAGAATATAACATGTGAGGCTTTTCTACAACAGCAAGACAAGTCTTAGAATTAATGAATCTTGCATTTAGGATTTAAAGGTAAAAATACTAACATATAGTGTCGCTTAAAGGGAGCAGAAAGACTCAGAAGATGAACATGTGATTTACAGTACCGTCTGCAGGTAACGCTCCGTAAGTACTTTTCATATTTTACTCATTTATCTAACTCAGCCAGAATAACTGAAACTAACCGCCTTCTTTTACAGGAATCAACTTTTGAACCGTTCAAGATTTAACTGCTGAAGTTAAAGCACAACATCATATTTAATGTACACAATCTTGTTGTAAATAAACAGTCTGTATTTTAATCCCTGGAAAAAAGGAAAACGAGTTAAAATAAAAGCAAAATAAGTGAATTAAAAAGGTCATTTAAAAGAAATTGTTAATAATAAACATTTGTGTCTTCTGCTTATGTTTTAATGTTTGATCAGTGATTTCTGTGTCTGTTAGAAACAGTAATAAATCCTTATATTTTAAAGAATTTGTTGACACAGAGTCAACAGGTAATACTGTATTTAAGTTAGGATGTGGTATTTTTAATGAGGGGACTGCAGTGAAGTGTGAGTTTGTACCATATTTTATTTTAAAGACCAACATTTTCTATAACCAAACATCTAAATTGGAAGGTTTTCAGTGCATTTATGAAAATAAATTCTGAGTGTGTCAGCAAAAAAGAAAAAAAAAAGTCAGAAAAGATTAAAAACATTATTGAAAAGTTCTAACTCACGTGGCGAAACCAAAAATACAACTAGAATATAAACCATAGGGGTCTTGTGGTGGCAGTATCATGATTGGGGCTTTTTAAAAATGTACGTCTTACTGGAATTGTTGAAAGAATAAATTCTAATCTTGGTTGATTTTTGATGGGAAAAGCCAGTAAATCTGTCTGTGAACTGAAGCCCAACATGTGAGTTAGTCACCAAGTATAAAAACCACATTCTGCCTCGTGAAAAAACCTTTAGTCTTCTCTGAAACATCAGTTTCACTCTGATTATTCACACCTTTCACCTAGAATCTGAGTCTCTGATGTGTGCGGCATGGTTTCAGGACTACGATGAAAATTTAGAGCAGCGCTTCGAGAACAACAGACTCTTGATTTGGACTTTTGCAACAAGTTTGCAAAACTTTTTGAAACAGATGTGATTAATCTCACAGAACACTGAACTGTTTTGGTTTAGTCCATCTGGAACTCTCTCAGGTGCTCTCAGCGGATATCGGCTTGTGGACTATTTTCACCTAAATGTCCTGAAGAAGAGACAAAAAGGACAGCCAGCTTAAGACTGATTGTTTATCATCAGTATTTCAGAATATTTTTGATGCAAGAGAAGACAGTTTTATAACTAATGTCAGACATGATCAGTAAGACTGGTGAGATGGTTCCACACTGAAGACTGTTGGTCATGATAGCGTCAGAATCAGAATTATTCCAGGTTAAGGGTGGTATCTCTCTCTCTCTCTGTGTTTGTGTGTGTCTGTGTGCGTGTGTGTGATGGAGTGCCTACTCAAGTTTAGCAGAGTCTGATTTAACCGAGTGTTTATGGTTTTATTAATGTTATAATTTTAGGCATATTTAAATCTAGATTGTTACTTTTTGATTTATTGACATGAATCATGGAGTGTTTGCAGGAATTTTCAAATATGAATAAAACAAAGTTACCGGAACTAATTAAAGCTCCAGTGAAAAACGAAAGACTCTGAACCCAAATACAAACAGATTTTGTAAAGGGATTTTTCTTTTTTTTTAATACCAGATCATTTAGCTTAAAGGGACATAAGGCAAGATTTGTGAAAAACTACACATGCATTTCCAGTTTATTCAATGCTAATGGGTCATGAAGCATTAAAAACCCAAAATAACGAGGCCATCCGCATATATGTCTGTTGCCTTGGAAACGCTGTGTGCTACATAATGCGCTGCAGTTCGACGTCCGAATTTCCCGCGCAGTTGTAGGGATGTGACGTAAATTGACGCTGCATGCGCGTTGCCGACAGCTCTTGAACAGGAAGAACATGGCCGCCGTGGACTTGGATTCAAACACTGAAGGTATACTTATGGATGTTTCTGCAGCCAGCAAATGACCTGCATCCACTCTCACCCCCCAAAAAAGTGGCACCACGAAGAAAAAAAAGACTTTTTCAGCGGCATCTCATGAGTCTAAAAAAAAATATGACCGAAGCCAGGCAGGCACCCGCATAAATATTGGATATGCGTTCGGTTCATGGAGGGAACTTCAGCTGCATTTGGGAGTGAAAACGGATGCTGACATGGCTCATTTCCTTGTGACCAGGTGAGAAAACATTATAGGTCGTGTTTAGAGCCTGATACAGTATGAAAATGATGAGATCAAATCAAATAACAGAGTGGAGAGACCTGACGTGAAGTATGTTAGCCTCCCCGGTGCAGTGCTGTGAAGACGAACAGTCTGTAAAGTGTCTGTGCGCGCTCCCGTGCCGGCTTGGCTGGTGGCTGCAGTTAGCCACAGCGCCTGTCGCGGCAGCACTGAGTCAGATTTTGTAAAGCTGCCTTAAGTTCCTTTAAGGTTGAAGTAAATAATAGTTTGTTATTTAGAGATAGTTTAAAGAAAAACGTGCAAAATGTTCAGTGTCTCAGTCTGAAGGTAAATCACACACATACATTTAGGTCAAATCTGAAAAAAATGTCTGTTTCAGATAATCAAAGAAACGGACACACAGGTTAGCACTGTTAGCATGCATTACAAGAATGACAGGCTTTTTGTATCTCTTGTGTGTTAAATAGGCCCTTCCATTAAAAAACATTTTTTTCTGAGGTTTCTGTTGAATATTTTAGCTCCACAGGTGTTCTTACCTTCATAGTGGGGGTGAAAACAGGTCAACAACTTCTCTTTCAGTTTTAATCTCTCAAACTACGCAGGTGGTGATAAAGCTCGAGTCCAAACAGCCTGTATCTGTTTGGTCACAACTCCTTTATTCGTTAGTATTTGGCAGCTCCCGCAGTTGAAACCACGCCTAGCATGCTGCTGGCTAAAAGCTCTAGCATAAGACGTAGCAAACAGGAAGAGAGAACGTCTGATGTTACCATGCACAGTGGGGCAGGAAACAGTATATCTTGCTCTCATAGGCTAGTTTGTTAGCCAATCAGAGTCCAGCAAATTCGAATAATGAATATTAATGAGTTGCAGCCCGAAGCCTGACGGAACCAGCTGAATTTTGACTCAGACAAAATCAGTGTTTCAGTGTTAATCCATTGTTACTGGTTAATACTTAAGAAATAACCACAAAGTCCTGAAATTTGCATGAAATGACCTCTTTAAATTAATGTTGTTTTTGCTGCGTGTGATCAGCATCATTCAGACATTCAATTCTTTTTCTGATTTATGTTGTTTATTATCATATCAACACCAAACAGAAGAGAGTCATTTCTGCAGCTTTTACCACCAATAAAATAATAGATATGTTAGATGTTTTCATAACTCTCCAGCTTTATCATCATCTGTATCACCTGCAGGGTGAAGCAGACAGACTCCTGCTGTGATGATGATAGATGTGTGATTTACAGCACAGACAGTAGGTAAAGTTCAACACACACATTTCATTAATAACTGTTTGCTTAAGGCAACCTTAAAGTCCAATTCATTCCTTTTTAATTTTTCAGAGAATAGCCGCTAAACCTTTCACTTTAAAGACGTTAAATTACGTCATTCTGATTAATGGCTCTGAAAAATGTGAGAATATTTGTTTCACATCTCAAATATTGCGTATGTTGTGAGCTACAACACATGAACCCCTGAACATAACAAACTACTTTAGATTTACCAATATACAGACAACCTCATTTGTTTTAGTGCTGAAAATAAATATAAAAATATCTGAATAGATTAAAATTAATTCAAAATCTGGAGCATGTATGTAAACAGCATGAGTCTCAGTTGTTCTCTTTCTTAATTTTATTATGTTGTTTGGGAATAAATTATACACGTTAAAAAGTTGTGAATGTGTTAATTAAATAGCATCTTACGGTAGGTGCACAGATTACAAAAAGGGTGACACAAAAACGTTTTTTCTGAGGTTTCTGTTGAATATTTTAGCTCCACAGGTGTTCTCACCTTCATAGTGGGTGTGAAAACAGGTAAACAACTTCTCTTTCAGTTTTTATCTCTCAAACTACGCAGGTGGCGATAAAACCCGAGTTCTCCCGAGTCCGAACGGCCTGTATCTGTTTCGTCACAACTCCTTTGTTCGTTAGTATTCGGCAGCTCCCGCAGTTGAAACCACACCTAGCATGCTGCTGGCTAAAAGCTGTAGAATAAGACGTAGCAAAGAGGAAGACACGACGTCTGACGTTGCCATGCGCAGCGGGGCAGGAAACATTATTCTTTGCTCTCATAGGCTAGTTTGTTAGCCAATCTAAGTCCAGAAAATTCAAATAATGAATGGGGAGCCTAATTCTCCTCCCCTTCCGGTTGGCCCATGGGTCCCCTGAACGAAAAAATAATGAATGGAAGTCAATGGAGCGATGAAAGTTATTTTCTGGTCTACTTTGTCTTACGCCCTGAATCACACATATGCTGTACCGCAATTTAAATGATAAATAATGATGTACGTTTAGACCGTGTCTGTCAAGTGGATTTGGATTTATTTATTTTTAAAATTTCATAATTAAAAGAACTACAACTGAAAAGTCAAACATATGACGTCACGGCAGAATCTCATGAGTCTCACCGCTGCCTTTTCCCTCGTTTTTACACGGCAATGCCGGTGTGTTTTGTACCTGGATGTCACCACAAAACTAGTCGTTTAATGCTCCTTCCTTCATCCTGATAGAAGGAGGTGAAGCTCGCTAAACTCACCGCCATTGTTCTTATTTTGATTCTTCTTCTCTTTCTGAGCGGTATGGTGACGTCAATTTTACGAGACAAATGGTTGTAGTCTACTACGTGTCTTCAAACAAAATATAAAATAACTTTTGCCGCGTGTCGAAAATGATCGCTTTGTCAGCATCAAAACTTGTCTTTACAACTCACGGACATCATATGTTCGATCCATGGTGCATTTCAATCTGGATCAGAAAATAACTTTTTTGGCTCCATTGACTTCCATTCATTATTTTTTCGTCCAGGGGACCCATGGACCGGAAGTAGAAGGGCGTGACTTAGGCTCCCCATATGAATGAGCTGCTGACGAAGCAGCCTGACGGAAGGAGCCGGAACCACCCAAATTTTCACGCAGACAGATTAACAGGTCTGTTAATAAGTATTTCCTAACGTTTTTTTAGATATTAAATGTTTCATATTACTGGTTAATACTTACAACAAAGTCCTGAAATTTGTATGAAATGTCCTCTTTAAAATTTTAACATTTAAATTGGGAGAAACATTTGGTTAAGAGTTTAATATTTATATGTCTGTAAAAGTGCACATTGAACTTTTATCACCATTATTTATACTTGTAAGTAATCTTTTTCGCAGATTAATGGGTAAAAAGACCTCCAATGAGCTTTTTTCTTTTCCACTCATGATACAATCAATATTTAACTGTGGAAAATCCTGGAGATTCAACAGGCAGTTCCTCTTTCTGTTTCGAGTTGTGCACCTGTGTGAGTACATCTTGTATCACAGTCCAGGTTACCATGGTGATATACTGAATACTGAAACACCAGTTTAGGGTGATTCTGAAATATAACACAGATCACAATAGTCACGTGACAATGCTATTGGATGAAGTGACCTTTAAACAGAACGGGTGAAATTTGGGCTCATTCTGCCCTCTGCTGGTGGTTTAAAGGTTTACAGGTCAAACTGTAAAACAATAAACAAATAAAGTCTAGCATAGACTTTATTTTAAAGTTTGCCTTTACCGAGAATTTGCAGGAAAAAAATTGTGTGAAAATTAAATTGTGTGTTTCATTTCTGACAAGATATTTTCTGCTTCATTTTGCAACAAATATTTAACGTAGCCAGATTTGCGTCTTTGATAACTTCCTGCTGTTTGCAACTATTTCACAGCCTAAACCCTCATGTGGCTTCAAAGTGTGAAGATGATCAACCTGGTTCTGATGTTTTGTGGGTCTTGCAAACTGTTTCCTTCTGCTTCCTTTCAAATTAGCTGTTGTGTCATCGTCTCTGCTTTGTTGAGGGTTTGTGTTTTATTTGCATTAAAGGCTCAGAGTTTTTCAGCTGTGTGCCAGTTGTAGTGGCACACTTTGGCTCATCACACGTAAATGCCTACAGTTTATTCACAGAAAATAAATTGTGTTTTTTTACATAACTGAAAAACTTTAAACAAAATTAAAAGTAACTCTAGCATCAACAAGCTCCAGAAAGCCCAATGAGAAGGCAGCAGACTGAGTTGTAAAATGTAGATATAATGTTCTTTAAAACTTTAATTGATGCTCTTTGCATCAAATGCCTTTTATGGTAGTAAAAATCAAACCCTTTATTAATTGCAGGGTTAGAAATTCTAAAATGTTTCTTATTCTTTTGTTTGATCTGTGTCACAGAGTCAGACATGAAAACAGAAGATGGAATTCTGCATGTTTAATCTTCACATGTGAAGAAATCAGATCTTCCTAAATGCTGACTCGGACTAATGACATGGAAAATCTGGATTTACCCCTTTAAAGGGCCAGTGACCATCTTTAGTCACATGCTCTTGCTTTAAAATTGGAATAGTGGCGACAGATGACCTTTTCAGCAAGATTCACATTATGTTACAGTAATTTGTCCACATGAATCAATAAATAAATTACAACATATAGTAACTCTTTCATGCCTGATCCCCAACTTTATCATCTGCTGTAAAATCAGGACCGGTCCTGAGCTGCATGGTGCCCTAGGCGAAAAAGCATTTTGGCGCCCCCTACTGCCCATAACAGAAACAACGTAACTCAATAACTGGATTACATTGCAAAAAATATTTATTTATACTAAAATGAACAGTAGGGATGATATATAGATATAGGTAGATATTCAATCATTACTTATTTTGCTCTTTACATGAGATGAATGGTGTGTCCAACAGTTTGTCCAAAAAAATAAATTTTTAAAAAAAGGAGAATTTGGCGCCCCCTCCAGCAGAGAGCGCCCTAGGCAAGTGCCTAGTCTGCCTATGCCCAGAACCGGCCCTGTGTAAAACTTCGTCAAAGGTTCCAGTTATTACACACTTTGTGATTCATACTTATCTTTTTTTGTCGGTTTACATTATGATTACAATTATTACTTAATCTTAGCAGTGTCTTATTGATCAATATATTAATTGATGTCAATTATTTATTGTTTAGTTTTTATGCTGATTTTCATTAAATCTTGATTTTAGCAAAATGTGAAATATCTGTCAGTTCTTTGTTTATAAACTTCCTCTGAGTAAGAGACTGATAATCTTTGAAACAATTACTTGCAAATTTATTGTTGTGCCCCTATAACGAAGATAAAGTGGTGAACTTTTAAATAACCAGATAAATGCTGCATAACACCTTGTTTTATCAGGAAACTTGTGTCTGCACCAGCAGTGCTGCATGATTCCATTTAAAGTAACTTGTGGCTGTTTGTTTTTTCTAGAAACCTGAAACAAAAGACAGCATTTGTTTTTAGTGCTGTGAATTTGAGTTTTAGAAATAAATAAAAACCGTTTAACCATGTCTAGAAAACATGAAATGCCTTCTGTTTTTTGTCTGATATTGACACTAGAGTCACGTGTCGGTATTTTAAGGGATGTTTTATCAGCGAGGTCCATCAGTGTCTACAGCCGACTATAAAACATGGTGGTGGTTTTGTCATGGTTTGGTCCTACATATCTGTCTGTGTTGCTGGAGATCTTATCAAAAACAGATCCCAAATGTATTAAATTTTGGACTACTATGCAAGAGCAAATGGAAAGAAGATTGATGCTGTTTTTTTTCCCAACACAGTAATAAAAACGTGCTGCCACTGCATTGAAATAAATATATCTGGACAGAAAATGACACAATGAAACGCCCCCAAAGCTCAAATACCTAAACTAATGAAGCAATAATTACAGTTACAAGAAAGTATCACTAAAGAAGTCAGACTGAGTTAAATAAATGTGATTCTATTGGATATGAGCTTTGAAACTTCAGCCATCTAATTTTCAATTATAAAGAAAAAATGGACTGAGAAAAAAATCAAAACAATTTAAAATATTCCCCAGAACTTCTAAGTAGCCTAATAGTCAAATAATGTCTTAGGGTTTTAAAACATCAGACTTGAAAGATGCTGTTAATTCATGACATATTTTAGTTTACTGTATTTTTATAGGCATTAAACTTAAACCACAATAAACAACAGTTTTGCATTGAATAGACTGTGTAAAGTCTGAAGTCTGAATTTTTTACTAGTAAAATAATAATAAAAAACAGATAGTATTATAAAAAATGTCCACGCTTGGTTAAACTGTTGTCAATCTGCGATCAAAGCCAGACAGACACTTAAGTGACTCATTTGAAAAGTTAATAAGAGTTTTGGATAAAACGAAACTTTAAGATGACGCGGAACTGAAAACGAAAATGCGTCTTCGACGAGATCCGCCTGCATGCTACAGTGACAGCGAGAGAGATCATTTGTAGACTTTGCTGAACACAACAGGAGGAAGAATCAAGGAGTCGTTTAAGGTAAAATCTGTTGTTGTTGTTTATTTTAGACAGGCGAATGTTGGAACGTCAGACTTGACGTTTTGACAAAGTGGGATAAACTAATCCTATTAGCTGTGCAGCCCATTTGAGCTCGACTTCACAGCGCTCATCTGAGTAAGTGTGGGATACGTGTGCTTGCAGTGGGATGGAGTTTACATGACTCGAGTCTCTTCATGTCTGTTTTTTTCTACTGAAAGCGCTAAAGTTAGCAGTGCGAGCTAGTTAGCATACGCGCTACTCCGCAGCGGCATTTTTATGTGACTCGCAGCTTTTACTGCAGACGAATGATTGTTACCGTGTCAAAAATATTTGCGACAATTGTGACAAATTCAGTGTTTAGCTGTCAAGTAAATCGTTTTCAAAATAATAATAAGGAAGATCCAAAATATGTTTTTTTTTTCGGGAAGCAAACAGCAAACATGTGATTGGTCAAAGTGTAGAGCCAAAGATCGTTTTGAACAAAGATGAATCACTCTGACTAAATAAACAACTATTAATGAAAACCCGCCCTGAATTTGTTTTGCTGATATAATTTGTTTGTTTCAACATTTAAGGGAAAATAACACCAATTACCTTAATAAAAATGAATGAGAAACGCTATTTAAACCTCATAGTAAACTTTAAATCCCTATTTTTTTAACTTAATTCTATTTTTACTGTGTTTGAATATCCATTTGTTCAACGGAATAAAATAATTTTAAACTCACCTTTGAGAGTGTTTGACTTAACATTAAGATACGATGTATTTGCCCAGCTGCTATGCAATTTATGTCCTGATCATTTATACTGATACTTATCTGCCAAACTGAGGAGAAAAGAAAATGAAACTCATGCAGATTTTCTAAAAATAACATAGACATGTTTTAAGCTACTTTTGATCAACACTGCCTGTTTGACTCCTAAAGAATGTTTAATCTGAATCATTTGAGAAAGTGATATTCTGTTGTTGGAAGAAAAACTCTGATTTCTTTGTTTTTTATAGTAGGTGTAGGTCTATAAACTCTCACATGATACTGCTGCAGAAGTTTTTTTTTTATGTGCTACTGAACTAATAACTTCCTGTTCAGTTTATTGGCTAAAGCTGTTCAAAGTTCACTTGAGAGAAATAACTAAGTCTCCCATAATTATTGCCAACTAGATCACACAAACTAGAATGTGAGAATGAAAGTGAAAGTGTTATTAGGCAATAATAGTTTTGTTTTTTATAGCGATCACATTGACGCCTGAAGATGAAGTGCCCATGTTGTGGTCATACGATTTTGGAGAAGGGAGCCAAATTTTGCAGTAATTGTGGCAAGAAACTTTCTGCTGCACCAGCGAATGCAGAGGGT
Organism: Pachypanchax playfairii; assembly: GCA_006937955.1. Taxonomy (NCBI): domain Eukaryota; kingdom Metazoa; phylum Chordata; class Actinopteri; order Cyprinodontiformes; family Aplocheilidae; genus Pachypanchax; species Pachypanchax playfairii. Next base: position 1,952,523 of record SSNP01000090.1, read on the forward strand.
GAGTCGATAACTTAGGATTTAATGTTGCACATTCACTCAAGGTTTGCTTCATTAAGAGTGCTGACTGTTTCTAATTATGCAGCAAACCAGCCCAAACCTTTGGTGGCGGACTTGAGGAGCACAAATAAAGGATCAGAGTCTTCGGAAAGTGTTAATCTTCCAGAAAACAAAGATTCCAATAAATCTCCTAAACGACTAAATGATGAGCAACCCAACCCGCCCAACCCAAAGAAAAAGGTGAGTGTACAGTAAAATACATTGTTTTGCCTTTATTTTGGTTATTGTCACGAGTTTATATGTAAACTGCTGTTGGTTTTAATTAAGACAAACTGTGACTCGAGGCTCTGATACAGTAGAATATGATCCTTGGTATCATTTAGAACCTGATGGGAGTTACATGCAGCTATATTGTAAACAGACCGATTTCACAATAATGAAGAATCTTTTAGCACTAGGAAGACAATTTTTTTTATTTTTTACTGATGTGCCCACACTTTGTTTTCTCTGAGGGTTTTGCCAGGTTCTCCTGTGATCTTTATTCTGGAAAAGTTTGGTTTCCTGTTTTATTTTGTAGGTCCTTCTTGTTTTCTGTTTGCTGTGTTTTGTTGTGTAATCCACTTATCTTTAGTCAGAGGGTTTTCTGACTACTCTGTTTCCTTCTCGTTTTAAGCCCCAGTTTGTGTGAACCTTTTCTGCCATGTCAGCTTTTGTTTTTTAGTGTTATTAAAAGTATTTTATTTACTCAAGCCTTGATTTGATCCGGGATCCTCCTGACAGGCTGCATGTCGAAGTATCCTTGGGCAAGATGCTAAAACCCTGAAACTCCCCCCTGGGCACAGCAGAAGATGGCTGCACTCTTATGTTTACGGATGGGTTATATGCAGAGCAATCATTTCCCTAAATACAATAAACGTACAAACTGTATTATTATTATTATAAAAAATGTTTTTATGGAAACAACATGTGCCGACTGACGTGCAGACTCCGCCCTCGTGCAGCTGGGACACACACCATGGTCTGACTGACTCAAATAAAGTTCTCTACATTTCTATAACAAATTTTACAACTAACTTGTGGCATAATATAAAATATTTACTTTACACTTCAGTGACTCTCTATTTGCTACATGTTATACAGTGATCCCTCACTTATCGTGGTTAATTGGTCCCAGACCCTACCGCGATAGGTGAAAATCTGTGAAGTACTGATACACCAAAAAACACAGAGACAATCCGGTCAATTTTGAAAATAAAAGCGATTCTTCAAAATAAAATACCGCGATTGACAAATGCGATCATATTTGTGTATCTAGAGATGAAAATAAACACAACACACACACCCAGCGCAACAGACTGTGTTGACTATGTGGGGGGGTTTTGGGTGTTTAAACACAAACGGGGAAAGACTCTTTTCTCGAAAGAGAGAGAGAGAGAGGAGTTGTCAATTCAAGATGAACGATGTAGCAGGAGTAATTAAAACAGGCTCTCTTCAATTATTTAATGATGTTATTTACTTATAGATGGTTAAAAATAGCTCTGAATACACAGAGCAGCAGAAGTGCTTGTAGACCGGCGCAGAGAAAGACGCGTCTGTTAACAGGGGAACAGCTGAGTGCAGTCATGACTACAGCGTTGCATTGGTTGACTGATGACGGTAATAAAGAACCTGTGCAGTGTGATGAAGGTGATGATGTGACTGCGAAGGTACTAATGAGAGCTTTACAGCTCTTCAGGAGGCGCCTCATCTTCAGATAAAGGCGCTGGGTCATTAACCAACCGCGGAGGAAATGTGGGGAAGTAAATGAACAGCCAAAAGCGCAGTATTTTAGACTTTTTATTTTTGGATGAATATTTTTGAAAAATCCGCGAAGTGGTGAGTCCGCGAAAGTTGAACCGTGAAGTAGTGAGGGATCACTGTATCAGTTTATGGGCATCTACATGACTTTGATCCGTCGAACTGACAAACTGATACAGAAAGAAACAAACTATCAAGTTTTTCAGTACAAACAGTAAACAGACTAACAGGTGATCTGCCTGATGTTAATATCTGTAGCGATCTGCACTGACAGAAAAAAAACTGAAGTATAAAACTGGTCATAATAAAAACACTGCAACTGCAAGAGAAGTCAGTCATTGACCGTAATAAACTCAGGGAGGGATTTCCTGAAAAAATCTATAGGCTTTAGTCCAACTGTTAAAAATTTTCCTGGATCACCCTTTGAGTAGTTAACGTTGGTGTAGAGCTATAAAAACCTCAGATTTGGCAACTTTATTTATCACAGTACTTTCTGGTTGAAGAATAAGCTTCAGACACTAATTTGTGATAAAGATAAATTCAATCTGAACTCAACAGCTTTCCTATTGAGAAGCTTTATATATCAGCCTCAAAAATCTGTTTTTCTAAAACATGGTGGTGATGCTCTGTCAGAAAATATAAATATTAACTCTTGTCTCATTAGAAAAAAAAGAGGAAGAAGAACAAAAAGAAGAAAGATGGGAGCGTGTCATCAGATCAAGAACAAAGCCAGTCTGACCTGTCACTCGTTTCTCTTGAAAACAACCAGACAAAGAAAACACGGGACAGAGGAGACTCCACTGACACTGATAGCTCTGATGAATTAATGGAGGAAGCACTAGACTCAGTTCAAGATGACTTCCACTCACTCGAAGAGCAGCCAAGTTCATTAACTGACAATAGCCCAGTCACCGCCTCCGAAAACAGTCAGGTCACGCAGAGTGAACAGCCTGCATCCACAGATGATGCCAGCACAATGCAGTCTGAAGAGGCTAAAGATGGAGAGAGCAATGCTCAGGATCAAACACTCGACTCAGCATCATCTGACACTCCATCACAACCTCCATCAAAGTACAAGAAGGACTCTCAGTCAGGTTCAACCGAGCAGATAAAGCCTGCTGATACTGACAAGAAGAAGACTAACAAACAAGAGTCCAAAAACAAGAAGGAATCTGACATTAAAACACAATCTTCTCTAGATCAGAACGCTAATTTAGATCAAAATGTCCAACAGACCGGAGAAAAAATGCAGAAAGATAAAAGTCAAGATGGTCAGAAACAAAAAGATAAAAATCAAGATGGTCAGAAAGCGGACAAGAGTCAGGAAAAACTGAAAGATACAAATCAGGATGTTCAGAAACAGAAAGATGATAAAAATCAGGATGTTCAGAAACAGAAAGAAAATAAAAATCAGGATGGTGAGAAACAGAAAGAAAATAAAAATCAGGATGTTCAGAAACAGAAAGATAATAAAAATCAGGACAGTCAGAAAGCAGACAAGAGTCAGGAAAAACTGAAAGGTACAAATCAGGAGGGTGAGAAACAGAAAGGAAAAACTCAACAGGACCCAAAAAAGAAGCAGAGTTCAACACCATCGAAGGTATTACTAGTTATTTTTCATGAATTATTAAGACCTTAATTAATTTTATATATGGCTAAATTGTTGCAATAAGCACATTTATTATTTCTACAGACTGACAGCTCAGGCACCAGCGTGGACCCAGAGGACATGGTGATTGATAAAACTTCAGATGGTGATAAAGAACATGAGGACGGCAGTAAAACAAACACCCAAACAGTATCACCTCCTAAAAGGTGATACCATCAAAACTTTTTTCTGTTTGTTTTGTGCAATATTTCTTGTAAAGTATTTTAATATTCCTTCTTTTTGCTTTGCAGGCCGACTCAAAACAGGAACATTGCAGCACGTGACAGACTCACTATTTTTTTCCATGCTGTTCTCTCAAAACATTTTAAATTTGATCCTAATGAAGATCTAATTTTCATCAAAGCTGGGCCTCCCATTGGGAACTGGGAGGATAATGTAGCTGAACTGTGTGTGACCAGGTAATAAAATCCTGTTAATTACCCCAATTATATTTTTTCGAATGGATTTACTCTGTTAACTTTACTCATGTTCTCATACCATTATGACTATGGCAAGCGAATATTATCAAATATCAACCATTTTTGTTTGGGTAAAGAAATTTCCCCAAATATGCTGTATAATGCCCGGAAAAACCTTTAAAACAGTGACTTTCCTGACGCTGCAAAAATCTGCGTTTTAATGTAGGTAATGCCAGTTTTTTTTTTTTTTTTTTCTTTTCTGATTCATTTTACGCGTAAAAATGGGTGATATCAGTTTTGAAAACAGGACATCAGTTGCATAACCTTGACTAAGTTTCCTAGGATTCCAATTTAAATAGATTCCTTGCGAATTTTTTTGTTATGTTAAAGGTACAGTATGTACGAATTTTACAGTGAAATACTCACACAACAGTCTAATGTCCCACCGATGTTGAACGTAAACTTGCATTGTAACAGATCTTGATTTCAGCCGGCTGGGTGGTCGCTAGTTTCTGTTACTTTGAAAAAAGCTAGCTCAGACGGGAATCATTATTTACACGTCCAGACTTCCTGGTTCCATAACGAATCACATGTGAGTCTGCAAGGCTGCCAAGTCTTCAACACAAGCAGCAGCCAAAAGTAAGAAACCAAATCAAATCAAATCAAATCAAATCAAAAATACTTTATTAATCCCCGAAGGGAAATTAAGTGTTGTTGTAGCTCAGTTCTTTTTCAAGAAGCCATTATAGAAGGTTATAGGTGTGGACAGGAAGTATCTCCTGTAGAGGGTTCTAGCTGTGGACAAGAAGGATCTCCTGTAACGGTCTGTGCTGCAGCGGATTATGAAGAATCTTCTGGCTGAAGACATTCTGTTGTTGAGTTACTGTGTTCTGAAGAGGATGATGAGGGTTTTCCATCATGTAATATGGAAATGTAACCACCGCATCCTTCCAACTGAACAGCCGAGGTGCATGTGAGGGGGCGTTCAAACGCACTTAGGAAAACTCAACACTGAACAAATAAACCTTCAGACATTCCCAAAAATGTAACAAATACAAGCGAAACAAAACGAGAATCAACATCAGAACTGACAACTAAACAGAAAAATCAGGGAGGGGAGGGAGCGAGTGGCTTAGAACAGACTTTTTTTTTTTTTTCACAAACTGCAGGACTGGGATTGGTCGACAAGGTCTAATTCTTACATACTGCACCTTTAATATTAGAATAAGGACTAAAGGTAAGCTTGAGTCCTGGGAAGCAAACAATATTATCCCCAACCCAAGAAAAAAAAAATTGGTAAATAACTTAATTTCTTTGGGTTTATGGACACAGAACTGGTTTTATATTTTGCACCATTGAATACAGGATTCTTATTTATGTTGCAGGGATCTTGGAGAACATGGGTTTCTAGTTGCTGGCCAACTCACGACAAGTAAAGCTAAAATTGTGTCCGAGTCGATACCGTACAAATATGTAATCTACAAGGAAAAAAAGAGGGTATATGAGTACGAGTACATATACAAACTGGATTCATCACAACACACCACCAACAGGTGTTTGTTTGTGAATCCCCATCACATCACGGATGATGGTAAATCTCAGTCACATTGTAGTTTCCATTGCCTTTGTAGAAAAACTTATTCTGTAATGGTACTGCAGACAGTTTTATTCATTTATTTTATTCTTTTTAAAGGTGACTGGCATCAGTATGATGACATCATCTGCACTGAGCCGTCAAAAAACGTGCTCAAACGCTTGAAGGAAACAATCTGGCCTGAACAGCGTAAAAACCTGATTCAAGGCAGAGAAATTGCAGGGTATATAATGCTGGAGGATATCTTTGATCTTCTCAGGATCTGGAGTGACGTCAATCTCAAAAGTTTTCAAATCCAACTGACTCAGTTCTTTACAGTTTATGGGAATCCCTTTGTGTTTGAGGAGAAGGGAAAAAAATGGCACGCCTTACAGTTTGGAGAAGAGGATGTAAGTTCACAATATTTCTGTTTAAAGTCTCAGATTTGGTCAGTTCTGCTTAATCCTCTGCATCTCTGGTGTATTTCATAGGTGAGAAAGATGCTGAAAGAGTTCTTGTTGACAAACGTGACTCCTCAGCTGAGAGATGGAGACACAAAGAATCACAATCTCTACGTTAAGGACCCTCTGAAAGCTGCCGTGATCATGCTTCATGTTTGGAGACAGTATAACATCAGACTTGACAGTGCTGAGCTTCATCGCCTCTGCACGGCTCTCTGTTTACCTAAACTAGAGAAAGACAACTTTCTTCAATACTGGAAAGATTTTTCTCTGGATGTTGTGGTATTCAAAAAGTAGGTACCTGATCTTTTTGATAATGCTAGAAGTACACAATATCAAAAAGACATATGCAAATATTAAACATTTAGTGTTTTTGAATAAATTTCCATCTTTCGTTCCAGAGTTTTGATCAGATTTTGAAGTTAAAGTTATGTGTGATCTGATAGCACTCACTGTGTTATGTAAAACTTGTAACAACAAATTTGAGCTCAGATCCTGTAAAATCATATACATTTTTATGTTTGCTATTGTCATTTAGCAGTTGTGGCCAGTTTAAATGAGATTACCTCCAAATATAAATCAGTTGTAAATGTATGTGATTACTTCCTCAAAGTTTCATTAAAATCTGTCTCGTGTTTTATAAAATATTTAACTAAACAACAGACAGGGTTAAGTTCAACAGTTATTGGACAAATTTCAACAAAGATCTGGAGTAATCAGTCAGTGGTTTGGGTATTTGTTAGGTAAGCCTGTCACCTTTGATGACACCAAATTTTGGCTTAATATCTGTAAAATTGTCAGAATTATAGCTAATTTAGTGTTTGACAATGAAGCAGATTGGCTTGAAATGTTAAAGGTGGTATATGGAACTTGGAACAGAATAACACGGCACAAAGCCTTCAGCCATCTGGGTGCCATGCTCGTTAACCCCACCCCCCCACCCCCCGCACGCTCGCGCTCCAATGCTCAGGTCGATCAATATTCATCACTAAACCCACTCTGATCCCCGATCCAAGCAGGACAATAAAATATCATGAGTTCAGCTCACTAATCATGTTCTCCAGCCCCGCTGATCACACACTGATTCTGATAAAAGCAGCTCCTACCTGTTTGAAGCTCTGTCATCGATTCAGTCTGTGGCAAAGAGTTCATAATTGTCCCGCGGCTCCAAAACTTCCTGCAGCCCCTCTTAAGATCCTCTGTCCTCCCCACACACCATCCTCCACGCCTCACTTATCCAAGCGGCCCGAAGCGTTCATCCACTTCAGCCACATGCTGCAGCTACGTGTTAGCTAGCTGCTAATAAAAAAACTTTTCCACACAGAACTTGCTCGTCACATGGGAAACCCCAGAGGAATCCCGCTGTGGCAAGCAAATAAAGTATATAATCACCACATGTCCCCGGTGCTTCCAGCTGCTTGACCTGCAGACTCCACAGTACCAGCCTCACTGTGCTGGATTATTTACAGTATTAGGCAACCCAAAATGGTGCCCGCTGCTCTGCCAGCTATTGGCTGGTAGATGTAAACAAAATGCCAACGTGGTGCCCGTCAAAATTAATATTTTATAATATTTTACTTCAAATATAATTTTTAAGGAAATGCTGTATTTCCATTTTACAACCCTCTAAACACCCAGTGGAGGCATTATTTTGTTAAAAATGTTGCTTTTAATGAAAATATTCCATAAACCACCTTTAAGCAGTTGTAAATGTACATCTATTAAAATCTGTTCTGTGGCTCATTTAATTTTTTTTCAAAGACAAAACCATCCATTTTAACAACGAGAGATGGCAAATAAGAAAAAACCTTCAAATTTTATGTTCATGTTCTGAAACTTTTTTTTTCTTGTAGTTTGCCAAAATTCTTGGTTTATCTGATGAAAAGTGTGAAAACAGTGGGAATGCCTCGATGGATTATGGTTCTGCCACTCCTCCACCTCCTCAATGGCACAATCAAGCCTTATGAAGTCAAAACTTCTGGTACTACAAAGTATGGTCCTACCTGGGCTGGTCTGGAAGACCTTGATGTTAGCAACTTATACATGAGCAGCCAAGATAGAAAGTAAGACTCTTCGGCCCTTTGCTCTGTAGCTCATTCATCTTAAGCTGGATTTATAGTAAAAAGAATGAACACATTACTGTGCATGTATTAATCACTACTTTTGTTTTCAGAGCACTTTTAAATGTGCTGAAAAACCACAGTCACTTGATAAAGGTGGATGCACTTTTAGTTCGATCCTGCTTGTACCTGATGCCAGTTGATGAACTAAGGGAGTTTAGCATCAACCTGAACCCTGAGCTTTTGGACACACTGCATGTTTTCTATAACAAAGTCTCTCAGGATATAACTAGCAGCAACTATCAGGTGGGTACAAATACCAACCTAAACATATAGTTAAATGTGCAGAAATTACTGATTTCATGACTGCATTATTGTTTATACGTTGTGTATTCTCCTACAAAATGAATTGAATCTCAAGAGTTCTTATTGAACGTGAATAAATAATAATTTTGGTTTTCTGTTTTTCCTTTTAGCCAGTAACTGAAATCCTCGCCCACATCCAAGAGCGTCTCATTGAGGAAAAATACAGGTATTGACATGAAAGTCTGGACACACAAGTTACAATGTCTATTTATGGACCAGTTTTGTGCAGTGGTTGGTGTTTGTTTTAAAATGTTGAACAATCTTTTAAATGATTTTTCATAGATTTTTCAAAATGTAATTAAGAACACCAATATTAGATAATTGTAAGTGGACAAAGAACCTGATCCTCTTGGATTAAAGTTTTGAGTGTAATCTGGACCTATCCGTTATCAGCTGTAATTCGCTGTTGGCAACAAATTGCGAACCAGATTGAGGGAGTTCCAAAATATCTTGAAAGTTTTACATGGGTTCTCAGTTCACTTGCGTGAGTTGCAGGAGCTTGATGGTAGGAACAAATCTGAAAAATTTGCAAGACAAATCTTCTCTGAGAGAGTCACCGAATCGTTGCATGTTGAGCTCATCTGAAATCATTTAATGTAGTTTCAGTAAACCAGAAAGTTTGAGAAATCTGAGACAATTTTTAAGAGAGTTGGCAGTTTATGAAACCGACTTGAGGCTGATAGGAGACAAAAAAGAGAATCTGATGGTCCAAGTGTGACAAAACTGTGAATTGATTTGCAAACAAAGAAACTGAGTAAATTGCAAGAAGAAAATTTGCATGAATGTCATAATTTACTTTTACAATTTTAAAATTTACCCAAAAGTGTCATAAGTTTAACTTTAGGATGATTCCATCCAAAAATGTACATATTTTCACACTATTTTGTTTCCTAATAGCTATTAAAACTTTCAGCTCGACGAGATTCAGATTTCCAACAAACCCATAAAAATATCAATAATCATATATAATTTATATAACGTTCACACATTTTGAGTTAAAATAGCTTGAGCTGACTGAAAAAGAGGGAACACTTAATCTTTCACATTTCAGCTGTTCAGAAGATTAAGCTAAAAACTGTAAAGGCTCAATTGCTGATTTTACACCTTATCACACTCAGATATTCAGTTTTAATTTAAATAAAAAATAACAACACAATAAATTTTTTTCTCATTTGTTTTGTTGGGTTCCCCTTAATCCACCTTTTCAGCTTGTTTAATGTTCATTTTTGGATAAAATGTAGAAATATGTGGAATTTTAACAAATTGACACACTTTGAAACACCACTATTAACTCATTCACTGCCATTGATGACATTAGTCGTCTTTTCAAATACAACCGTTCACCGCCATTGACGACTAAAATCGTCAATTGCGTCTTTTGACGGGAGGGGTGAGACAACAACCGCGCGTACCATGAGAGTAAATATCACACCTCTAGAAGACGTACAAGTTGTTCTTACCTGTGTGCAGTGGTGAAACTTCATGTGATCGTAATGATAATCCATAAAAGAGGAGTGAGTTTGGGAAGCCATTATGCGTAACGCAATGCAGAAAAACTTGTGCAGCTCACATTTCATGAAAGTCTGTGTCACGGTCTCAAAAGTTTGGATAGAAAGAAATGACGACAATCAACACGGGTCGCCGAGCTCACAGCACATATCATCCCAGCCAGAGACCTCCATTTTAGCAGACGGGTCCGAGTCACGTGATTTTAGTGCACCTGACCCAGATGCGTCAGATGAGCGGTTCATGTCTGGATCAACCAGGAGGTGTCAATAAAACACCGTTTATTAGTGTCAAAGACACTTTTCTGCATGACATGTCTCATTTCACAAAAAGCCAGTTTTCTCCGTTTTTTTGTCAGAAAAAGGAGTTTTCGTTGAAATCACCTATTTTCTACAGCAGATTGTGAAAGAACGGTAAACACTAGAAACAAGCTGTTTTTTCAGATGGAAGTAGAGAATGTACTCTTTGTTTTGATAGTTTAGATGTTTGTATAGTCATAAAGCACAATATTATATATATAATATATACTCTTCAAAAACAGTAAAAAATATTCAAAAATGCTGGCAGTGAAGAGCTTTTCTGTTCAGAAAACAGCTGGCAGTGAGTGAGTTAATATTATATGTATGTATTTTTTAAATTAAATTTGTCATTCTTTTTTGTTTATTTTAGTCACCTCACACAGCACTACCGAAAAGAGTGCCTGGCGACAGCAGTGAGACTGTTAGAGAAGATCTGCAAGGGGGTCAAACCTGCATCTTATACCCAAAACTTCCCTGATATTCCTGTGGCAGCAATGAATCTGGTGGCATCAGTGTCAGACTTTTTTCATAGTCACAAGGAAGTGGTATAAAAATTTACTTCATACATGTGATTTTAGTAATTGAATCTGTTCACTTTAGCGTTTAAAAAAAAGTGCTTATATTTTATAAGCAGGAGGATCGAGAACGAGACCAAAATCAGCAATATGCAAAAGACTTGGTGATGTCACGGGCAATGGATATCATGAGAGATTGGATGACTCAGTCCTTCAGACAGAGTTTGCTCACTTGGTCTGTCAGCCTGTCCTCCATTTATCAAAGTAAAACAACAGAAATGGAAGTGAGTGACAATTAAGTTCCTTTATTGTTTTATTATTCACAGATGAATCTTTTACAACATGTTAACAACAGAATGGTCAAAACCAAGACTTTACTAATTCTTTGCAATTTTCAGATATGGAACAACATCATCTCCATCAACTTCAAAGATGACAGTTGCACAAAAGAATGGAGGCAGATGTTCACGAGGGATTTTGAGGGCAAATACAAACAGGTAAATGAAACGAAGAGACATTTTGGATTCATTTTGGTCAAAGGACATTTAAAATGTTTTTATGTGATTTATTTTTTTAGGAGTCACCTCTGAATCAAATTGAATTCTACTGCACAAACATTGAGGACCTTAGTGGGTCCCATCCACATGTTGCTGCCAGCATTGAGAAGTGCGCTCTTGAAGCCGTTACATCTTTGTGTCAGGTACAGAATGACTTGCAAAAAGGGCTGCCATAGTGAATAGTATTAAAACTAAATGTCAAACTCCTTAAAAATAAGAACTCATAGAACTCATCAGTAATACTTTGTTTTTTATTTTTGTTCTTGGTTTTGTAGACCAGGTCTGAAGGCAAATTGTTTGAGAGGTTCAAGATAAACTGGAAGTTTGGGAATCTCATCTCTGCCATCATTCAAAAATCCTGGCCAAGGGATGGTCATGGAAATTTTCAGGAAGATGAAGAAGTGGTACTTCAACACCTCCTCTCCTGGAGTGCTGCCAAGGATATTTTTCATCTATATGGTATCTCATCAGAAAAAAAAAACAATCCTTGAAAAAAGAAAATTGTAGAATAGGAACAAATACAAAACTGAATAACATTCAACTGATCTATAATAGCAGACACTTTAGAACACAAGGAACTAAACCTCAGATTAGGGATTTCTGACAGTAATCAAGCACTTCAGTCATCAATTATTTATTTAGAAAAACAGCAAAAAAACTGACCTCTTAGTTATGTCTTTATAGGTGCAGACAAAAAACTGATTGACAAGCTCTCTCAGGATGCCAAAGACAGACTTGTTGTAGGCATATCAGCGTTTACAGCCATGTGTGATCAGCTGATCCAAGGTCACATGAAGATCAACCTGCTCAACATCATTCTGGATAGGCAAGCTGCCTTCTTAGAACTACTAAAGATTGGTAATAAAAGGTTTTTCTGAAATGATAATCTTATTACACTGATACATTAACATCAACGTTACTGAGATGTTTGTTTGTTTGGTTTCAACAGACTGTCTTTCTGAAAGAAGAGAATACAAGGATGGTTCCAAAATGAAGGAGCTGCTACAGCACAGACATGAGGAAGTGAAAGCTGTGTACTGTGAAAAGGAGCTGGTGGATGTCATCTTGACGATGAGCCACAAACTTGAGGAACACATGACAGGTAAGATAGCTACGTTAGAAGATCTGGTCATTTTGACTTATATAAAGGTTAATGCATAAGTACCAACATTTCTGTTGAGCCCACCTGAATTTAAGCCACACCCATGAACTTTAAAAAGAAATTACATTTTTACATATATCGGCTGCACTTGTGTATAAGCTACAGGTGTCCACGTTGTAACATGAGCAATTTACACAAAGTTTTTTTTACTTTTAATTAAATGCATACCGGTAACAAACACAAATACATACCATAAATGTTTTTTTTCTAAACAATGCCTGTAACGGCTGGTTAAAATAATAAAAAGTACAGCAGCCTAGCTCACTTGCAGCAGCACTGTTTCCTTCATCGACAGCCAGATCAACTTTAACTTGAAAGTTGCATCATGTGCATTTCTTTGTGTTTTCCATGATGGTGTGTTCATACAGCACAAAATGGCTGATCTAAAGAATTTTGTGTGAGTGTGTTTGATTTAATTCGAACAGTTTTATTCTTCTAAGAACTGTTTGGTAACTTTATTGATCAGACGTTACAAGGCTAAATGTTTTGGCGGCATGAAACCTGTTAGCTTGTAAAAAACCATAAACTAACCTCATCACTGTTGAAACTGCAGTGTTCAAAGTGTGTGGAAAAAGTAGTGCCTTATAGTCCAGAAATTACAGTATTTCTTTTATTTTGACAGTTGACATTGGTGACCTGGAAGATGCATCGCAAGTCAACATTGAGATGACGCCTTTGGATGATTTTATGGAGGTTAATCAATTTCATCAGCTGGTCAATACACCAATGGCTGGTGTTGTAACCTACTTCAACCTGGATGAAGACATCAGAGAAATGGCAAAGATTCTGTGCACTTTTAAAGACAGCTATGTTTTCGGAGTGTGTTGGGAGAAACATGCCAAGCGCCTGGCCGATGAAGACCTGGAAGGCGATGAGTCCGATGAAGAGGCCATAACACTGGATACCATATACAATGACATTTACTTGGCTTGTTTTCATGAATACCAAAACATCTACACTAGTCTGAAGCAAGGCAGTATAAAGCTTGAAGAAGTCAACCAGCTTTTCAGGGCCTACAAGGAAAAGTACAACAATCTCACTCAGGAACTTGATATCATGAGTAAACTGGAAGACCCGACCGACAAACAATGGATTCAGAACAGGGTCGAACAGGTCAAGCAGTACCACGAGCTTCATCTGGCGGTGGACTCCGCTCAAGTCATCATGAGGGTTAAAGACACACTTGGCCTTCAAGGGGACTTTGGAGTTTTGGAAACACTCTTGAATGTTGTAAGTAACCATGTACAGATATGTTCTTTTTCCAATCATTTTCTATACCCAATTGTTCTTGTGCAGGGTAGTGTGTGTGTGTGTGTGTGTATGTGTGTGTGTGTGGGGGGGGGGGGGGGGGGGT
>SSNP01000090.1:1966246-1987205 GCA_006937955.1 Pachypanchax playfairii
GGGGGGGGGGGGGGTGCGGTCTGGTATCCCCAGCAGTCATTGGGCAGAAGGTGGGGTTACACCCTGAACAGGTCACCAGTGATACTGCAATTTACTGAAAAAAGGCCTTTTGTTTTCTGAGTTTTAATGAAAATTGTCTGATGTTACAGCCATTTGAGTTGAATCTTGAAACATTGTGTGATTTCATGCACTATTGGACAATAAACACACTGACCTGTGTTTGAGAGGACTCATCTATCTCATCAAACTTTTGTGTACTAATATCTGTAAACTAAACTGAATTCAGTTGGCTGTAGCAGCCATCTTCAGCTGGGTTTGACTCCCATTGTTGATCTTTTGTACATGTACATCCAATTTTCAGAGAGTTTCAGTAAAATCCCTCTATATTATGTCCTAACAGACAAAAGGTTGACTTAAAGAGTTAATGCTAAAGTTGTAAGCAAAGATCTTGTGCACTGTGCAGTTCATAATGCTCGAAGTATGTATTCGAGATGTTTTTCAGCTGTTGGTGCACCAAATTTTGACTCAATATCTGAAAATTTGACTAAGTTATAGCTGTTTTTTTTGTTGCTTTGGTGGCCATCTTGAATTGGGTTAACGTCAAAAGTCAGTTAATTGTAGACGTACATCCAATGATTACTTTTCTGGATTTGTAGAAATCTGTCCAGCGGTTTATGTAAAAGGTTTTGCATACACTCCAGACAAATGAACACGCTTACACAGGCAAAAGAATTATCACCCAACTTTTGTTTTTGAGTAGTGGACAACAAGTAATTTTAGGGACCACAGATGAGTTTTTAAGAAGTTATTTACTGTTGGACTCTAACAGTGACTCTCCTCATCTCAGATTCACACAGACTTTAAGAAAGAGCCTCTCAGTCGAATTGACAACGACTTGATGCAGGCGAAGGAGGTTCTGGTTGACATTACAGAGTCACGCAGACAGTGTCTAAATGAACTAGGACTCAGAGGACACTTTGTAAGATGGGTGAAGGATGCTCTTGAAGGTAAGAATAGTTAACTATTCACAACACCTTTTTTGTTAGTCGACAAAAATTGTGAAAAATATTTATTTATCCAAATGTTTGTTTTTAGACATCAATGAGTTGAAGGTATTTGTTGACCTGGCTTCCATCTCTGCCGGGGAGAATGACATGGATGTGGATCGGGTTGCTTGCTTCCACGACGCGGTTCTTGGCTACTCTTCAGTGCTCTACGAGCTCAAACCGGACTCTGGTTTTCGTGCCTTCAGAGAAGTACTGAACAAGCTCTGGAGAGCTTTGGACAATGACAAAAACTTACCCAAAAAACTGGTAAGAAGACAAATACACTGGTTAACTTTTTGAAGACTGATTACATTTTTTCTTACGAATCTTGGCATAATGCATAACAGAACCTTTGATAACTTCAGCAAAAACAAAATGATGAGCATGTTCTCTATTAGGGTGACAGTGCACGTCATCTGGAGTGGTTGAAAACTGTAAAAGAAAGTCATGGATCTGTGGAGCTTTCATCTCTCTCATTAGCATCAACCATCAACAATAAGGGCATCTACCTTATCAATGCACAAAATGTAAAAAAGGTAAAAACACATTAAATGTATGTCTTTCCTGTAACCAAGGAATACAATAAAATGTAGAAGAGTTACAAAACTATGTATATAAATATATTTCTGTTTTGATCTAGCTGAAGCTTGAAAGCGCCCTGAAGCTGCAGATTCTAGAGGAGCATGATGATGGTCACCAGATACGCAGTTACTCTCTTGAAGACCTGAGGGAGCTGCAGAACAAACTTATGCTTATGTCTGGAAAAGGAGATCAAGGGCAAAATGATGTAGAACATTTTGTAGAGGTAAATTAGAATAATTTCATTTTAAGTACTGGTTATGAATAAATTCAAGAAAGTTTTTTTTTCTTTTTCTGCCCTTAATGCAATGAATTATTAACTAACCTCAATTCAGTGTCCAGCATCTTTAATATACACTGGTGTAATAAGAGCATCTACAATGTCTTCAATGGAACTGAGCATCTTGTATATTATTTTTTCATTTTATAGATCTTTGCTAGTGTTCAAAGACTAACTGAGGCCTTCATCGCTCTTTACGCTGCTGGAAATCCTCTATTCAGGGACTGGGAAGTGCAGATAAACTGCTGCCCCAGTGACTGTCAACCCAGCATTGTGATGGATTTTAATTTGAGCAGTGTTCTCACTGTTATTGTAGAGGGCAGCTTAGAGGAGCAGCTTCCTGAGCTTTGCAGAAAAATGGAACAATGTCTGAAATACTGGATGGATTTTGTAGACAAACAGAGATCCCAACATTATTTTTTAAACTACTACACTGCTGAGCAGATTGTCTATCTATGCAGCAAGCTCACTCAACAGAATGTGACCATTGTAGAGGACCAAGTTCTCATGATGCTCTCATTCATTAAGCCAAACTGCACATCTCATGATTTGAGGCAAGTCTGGCATGCACTTCAATATGAACTCCTTACCAAACCACAAGAGCAAAATGAGGACATTGAGTTTCAGACCTTTGTTATGGTGTCAAGAAGTGAACTGGAAGAATCCGATTTGACTGGAGAGTTGGATTCATTGCCAAGTCTTGTGGAAAATGCAAAAAGTCTACAAGCCTTTGACCAAATTTGGAATTCGTACATGAAAGACATGAAGAATTTTCTCCCAAACATCCTTGATATAAAAAGTCTTGGTCAGCTGTTGGAAATACTGGCCAACACAGGTGATGACAATGAAGACAGTGAAGAAGACATTACAGATGATAACTGTTGGAATTCCATAAATAGGCAGCCGCCTAATAATCTGATCACTGGAAGGCCGAACCTTATTGTTTGTCCACACGATGATGTTCTGACATCCTGCATTTCTGTTTACATGAGCAGTGAGGATGAGGCTCTTCCCACTTATGATGAAGTTCTTTTATGCAACCCTTCCACTCCTTATGAACAAGTGGAGCTGTTTCTCAGGCGCTGTCTTAGCACAGGCTACAGGGGTCAGAAAATATACTCTCTAGTGTATGGAGATCTCCTCTCGTATGATGTGAGCTCCAAAGTTGAGAACTTTTTTCAGCGTATAAAAATGCAGAGCAGGAAAGACTACATGCTTGTTATCATATGTAGCTCAGAAAGAGAGCATGCCTACCTTCCATCTGCTTTCAGCCAGTACAGGGTGCACATGATTCCCCAAGAGCCATTAGCGAGAATTCAAAGGTATCTCCAGAAACATTACACCATCCCTGAAGAACAATGCAGTGCTGCAGCTGCATTTAAAGACAGACTCTGCGTTGGTGTCATCTCATCCGAAAGGGCTGGAGTTGGTATGTTGTAAAGCTACTTCAAAATAAGCATCTCTAATGGAGCATGTTTCATGTAATATATCATTAATTGCCGTATTTTTGAAATTACAGGTAAATCTCTGTACATCAAGAGGTTATATGAAAAACTGAAGCGCTTGACTAAAAAGCCATCAATGATGAAATGCATTCGTTTGATTGAACCTAACATTAACGAGACTGTCATCCTTCAGTCTTTGTTGGATACCCCCAAAAAGAAAGAACTTGCTGTTTTCCACTTTGACGTCACATCATCTGTAAATATTAAGTTACTGCAAAAAAAAAAAGTAATATGGCCTATTTAGTTCATTGGTTGTCATATTTAATACTGCTTCTGTTTGATGCTTCTGTTTTTAAAAGGTGCAGAAAGGTCTTCACGAGTTCCTTTTCAAGTTGTTGATTTTGCGTTATTTGATGGACTCTGAAGGAAAGATCTGGAGATGCAATGACAAGCAGCTCTATGTCATGGAGATTTTAGAACCGACTGTCAAATTAACCAGAAACACCTCTCGGGAGGTAAGAGTTTTCCCATGCATCTTAAACAAGGTCCAATTACTTAAGTCTGGTTCTTATTTAAGGCTTAATTGTTTTATTACTTATTTCCTGACAGGCTCAGACAATGAACAGCACATTTATAGATGTGTTTCCAAATGTTTTCTGTCGACCACCTAAAGATGTACTCATGCTGGAGATGAGAAAACAGGAGGGTGCAAACATTGAGAGCAGTGATGATCCGCTGATGGATGATAAAGAGTTCAGGGGTGAAGCCTTTCAGCGGCCATACCAGTACCTCACTCGGTTTCATAACCATGCTGATTTAGATGTGTTTACATATCAGGGTGTTGAGGGATCACACGTCGAGTGTCTTCAGATGCTTCTCATGTACTGTGGCATCATGGACCCATCCTGGGCAGAACTTAGAAATTTCACTTGGTTCCTTAACCTTCAGCTGAAAGACTGCGAGACATCAGTTTTCTGTGATGCCAATTTCACTGGAGACACCTTGAGTGGATTCAAAACCTTTGTGGTTGACTTCATGATTTTGATGGCAAAGGACTTTGCCACTCCGTCACTCAGCATCTCTGATCAGAGTCCTGGCAGGTCACAAGTTGATCTGGTTGGGGTTCGAGATGAAGACCTGGCTCCTTTTCTGATCAGAAAAAGATGGGAAACAGAGCCACATCCGTACATCTTCTTTAATGATGACCATGTGTCAATGACCTTTATTGGTTTCCACCTTCAGCTCAATGACCAAAACTATGTTGATGCCATTGACCCAACCACCCAAAGGATAATAAAAAAGAATGTGATGACAAGAGCATTGTATGAAGGCCTGCAGCTCCAAAGAGTCCCTTTCAATGTCAACTTTGACACCCTTCCACGATGGGAGAAAATTGAACGAATCTGCAGTGTTCTTGGTATCCAGTGGCCTCTTGACCCTGATGATACATATGAACTTACAACTGACAATATATTGAAGATGCTGGCAATCCACATGCGATTCAGGTGTGGCATTCCTGTCATTATCATGGGAGAGACAGGGTGTGGTAAAACAAGGCTCATCAAATTCCTTTGTGAAATACGAAGGAGTGGAGTAGCAACAGAGAACATGAAACTGGTGAAGGTGCATGGAGGGACAACTTCAGAGATGATCTACAATAAAGTCAGAGAAGCAGAAAACATTGCATCTATCAACAAACAAGACTATGGATTTGACTCTGTTCTCTTCTTTGATGAGGCCAACACTACAGAGGCCATTAGTAGCATCAAGGAGGTTCTGTGTGACAAGACAGTGAAGGGAGAAAGTTTGATACCTTACTCAGGATTGCAGATTATTGCTGCATGCAACCCTTACCGAAAGCACACAGATGAGATGATTCAAAGGTTAGAATCCGCAGGCCTTGGGTACAGAGTTCGAGCAGAAGAGACTGATGAAAAGTTGGGGTCAATCCCTCTTCGCCAGCTTGTGTATCGAGTTCAAGCATTGCCCCCAAGCATGATTCCTCTGGTGTGGGACTTTGGACAGTTAAATGATCACACAGAAAAAATATACATCCGACAGATTGTCCAGAGAGTGATTGAAAGCAAAGAAATTGATCACGATTACATCAAGTTTGTTACTGATGTCCTTTCAGCTTCACAGAAGTACATGCGAACAAGAGAAGACGAATGCAGCTTTGTCAGCCTGAGAGATGTGGAACGCTGCATGCAAGCTTTTGTTTGGTTCCATGACCATCATGAAATGTTCTTTTCAGAACTTCACAAATTTGAGCTTCTACAAAATGATGAAGGGCTTCAGACACAACAGGAGATGAGAGACCCTGTCCTCTGGTCTCTAGTCATGTCTGTAGGTGTGTGCTACCATGCCTGCCTTGAAAATAAAGATAAATACAGACAAAAAATAAGCAAAAAACTACCACCACCGTACAGCCCAGCAAAGGTAATGCAGGAAATTTCACTCATGCAGGATTTACTTTTGAGTGGTGTACCGATGGGAGAAACTATTGCAAGAAACAGTGCCCTCAAAGAGAATGTTTTCATGATGGTTCTCTGCATTGAGTTAAGAATCCCTCTCTTCTTAGTTGGAAAACCTGGGAGTTCAAAGTCTCTGTCTAAAACTTTAGTGGCAGATGCAATGCAGGGCCCAGCTGCTCATTCTGACCTCTACAAGAGGCTCAAACAAATCCATCTGGTGTCCTTCCAATGTAGCCCTCACTCAACACCTGAAGGCATTATCAATACATTCAAACAATGTGGGCGCTTCCAGGAAGGAAAAAATCTGAATGAGTACATTTCCGTTGTGGTGCTTGATGAGATTGGGCTGGCTGAAGACTCTCCAAAGATGCCACTGAAAACTCTTCACCCACTGCTAGAAGAGGGATGCATTGATGATGAGCCACTACCACACAAAAAAGTTGGATTCATTGGTATCTCCAACTGGGCTCTAGACCCTGCAAAGATGAACAGAGGCATTTTTGTCTCTCGTGGTGACCCAGATGAGAGGGAACTCATTGAGAGTGCTAAAGGCATATGCTCATCTGATATGATGGTTCTGGAGAAGGTCAGGGATTTCTTCAAACCCTTTGCAAGATCATACTTGAACATCTGCCACAAACAAGGGAAAGGGTTTTTTGGATTACGTGACTATTACAGCTTGATTAAGATGATCTTTGCTGTGGCCAAGTCCTCTCAACGGAAACCCACATCAGAGGAGACAGTGAAGGCTGTGTTGAGAAATTTTAGTGGGAAGGACAATGTCGATGCAGTTTCTGTCTTCACCAGAAGGCTGCAGATTGCACCGAACCTGGATAACATCAGTGCCATTGAGTTTGTGAAAGAAAACATTCAAGCAGTTGGGCAAGATGATGAGTGTCGGTACCTCCTTGTGCTAACAAAAAACTATGCAGCCCTACAGATCCTACAGCAATCCTTCTTTTCTGAAAGTGGTCAGCCAGAAATAATCTTTGGTTCTAGCTTCCCAAAAGACCAAGAGTATACCCAAATCTGTCGCAACATCAACAGAGTAAAGATATGCATGGAGACAGGTCAAACAGTTGTGCTCTTAAACTTGCAGAACTTGTATGAAAGTCTGTATGATGCCCTCAACCAGTACTACGTATGCCTGGGAGGGCAGAAGTATGTGGATCTTGGACTGGGAACCCATCGTGTCAAATGCAGGGTGCACAAAGACTTTCGGCTGATTGTCATTGAAGAAAGAGAGGTGGTCTACAAACAATTCCCAATACCTCTGATCAACAGGCTGGAGAAACACTACCTGGACATTCACACCGTCCTCAGACCTGAGCAAAAGAAGTTGGTTAAAGAACTGGGGGATTGGGCAAAGCTTTTTGTGTCTCTCGGCAATCATCAGACACACAAATATCAGCTCCCAGATGTCTTCATTGGCTACCACTCAGACACCTGTGCTTCTGTGGTTCTGCAAGTCATAGAGGAACAAAAAGAAAGTCTGGAAACTTCAGAGTCTCACAGGGGATTGCTTGATAAGGCAAAACTTATACTCCTTAAATGTGCTACTCCAGACTCAGTGGTGCGGTTAGACTGCACAGGCCTGCCAAAAGTGGAGAGCCAACATCTGTCCAAGGTGTACTTCGAGGAGCAGAATAACAGCTGTATAGCTGACTTCATACTTGCTCACACAAGGCAGGAATCTCACTGCTCTTCATTCTTCACAGAGGTAAAAACAAAAATGACATATTTGAAAATGTTGTCAATTTCTTGAAGTTTTAAGGCCTAATCATAATTTAAAATATTAGGTGACAACGTTCTCCAGACTTTTGACTGCGTTTGACATGGAACCTCTGGAAAAAATGTTCCATAGTGTTGAACTTCTCTCACTTCAGCAGTTTGACACAGAGCACTCTTTCCTGAAGAAGATCAGGTTTGGTTCTTAACTTGCTTAATCAATATATCATTGATACTTTTTACCAGTTGTGTTTAAGTATAATTGTCTTTTACTGTGTACTAAATAATACTGAGTACAACAGTGGTTACTGTGTAACACTAGCTAAGTCCAATCTTAGGGTTACACTTAGCAGTTTATTGTGATTGGTTTATAGACTTATTAGTAATGAAATAACATTATTTGTTTATTTTGAAGGAACTTCCTCACAGCTAATACCGGAGTGAATAACACTGAACCATGCAACAAAATCCTCATCATTCAGTCTGATTTTGATGAAGCATCTCACAGTGCTAATCTCATTGCATCTGCGAAGTGAGTCCCAATATTATTTCCGTCAGGTTTTTACTTTAGCATAATCTTTTCATATTAAATCTTATTATCCATTTTTAGATATTCTTCAATAAATGAAATCAACAAGATTACACAGGAGAGCACAGGAAGCAGGGTGTTTGTCTATTTTATCACTCGACTGCCAAGAATGGAAGGAGGCACTTCGTACATCGGTTTTCATGGAGGTAGAATGAATATTACTGCTAACTGTTTACAATGAGTTGTTTAAAGAACATACAATAACTTATTAATTTCACTGTCTACAGGCCCCTGGAGATCTGTTCACGTTGACGACCTCAGACGGTCAAAAGATATTGTTTCTGATATCAAAACTTTGCAAAACATGACGATCAGTCAGATGTTTGAAATGAATGCAGCTCAGCCTGAACGTAAGGGAATGATAACTATTTTATAGTAAATTGTTCTTGTTTACATTTTTTTTCTCAAAGTCAAAACTTCTAGGATACCACCCCAATTTTTTTTTTCTTTTTATGCAGCTATGGAAGTGGATGACATGTACAATGAGAGTGAGGAAGAGAAAATGGAAGAAAATGTGAGTATTAACAAAATATTTCAGTTTTTTTCCGACGAAAAAACAACATTGATATATAAGTTCGAACTGAATAAATAAAGTTAGGTTTTAACCTAAATCTGTACTTCCTGCAGGTTATGGATAATGTCATGGACACCACATCGCTACTGCGGAGCTGTGTGCAGAGTGCAGTGAGCATGCTCAGTGACCACGTGAAAAGTGGCTTCCGCAGCACTCGGAGGGTTGAGATTCTTTTAACTCTCTTGAATGATGATGATGAAGTGAAAGGTGATGAGCCATGTTTTCGTCTGTAGTTTTTCCTCTCCTCTTTTTACCGAAGTTACAGTACTCATCATTTTTTCTATCATCAGGCGAATTTCTGAAAACTGTGAAGAAGCGCCTTCACTCGCTGTTGGTGATGCAAGATGGCAACACATTGTCATCCATCAAGAGCAACTGGGTCCTTAAAGAAGCATCAAACATTGATGCCTTGCAAGAAGGAGGCACCTTCAGGTAGCTGCAATAAAATTACAGTTCAAATCATTAGTTTGCTTTAAAGGTACTTTTTCCCTTGAAAAGCTGTAACTTTTTTCTTTTCATTCCAGGCACACCTTGTGGAAGCGTGTTCAGGCTGTGGTTGTGCCCCTCTTGGCGCAGCTCATTTCAGTCATTGACCGGGATCAAAATATGGACCTCCTGCTTGATAGAAACTCCTGTGAGTCTGTGAAGAGGCTGTGGTTGGATATCTTTAGTCATGAAAAGCTGCTGAAGATCTCTCACCTGACAATGGACACCAGGTAAGTAAAGCTGATTCTGTGAAGGAAATGAAACCATGTAGCTAAAAATATTTACAATATATTTCAACTTTTCTTAGCTCTGAGACCAGAACCATCCTTGTACAGAACTACATTGCTCAGGACGAGAACATTGGCTGCAGCATGCCCTTCAGTTGGAGGATTAAGGATTATCTGGACGAGCTCTGTGTTCATGCACTACAGAATGAAGGTATCTAATCCAACCACGTGTCCTCTGGATCCGATTCCTACAGATATCCTGCTGAGCATTCTTCCTGCTGTCAAACCTGCAATAACCCACATTATAAACTCTTCCATGAAAACTGGCGTCTTTCCTTCAGTTTTCAAGCAAGCCACTGTCACTCCGCTGCTGAAAAAACCGTCGTTCGACCCGGCCCAGGTAGGAAACTACCGGCCAGTCTTGCTCCTACCGTTCATGTCCAAGATCCTAGAGCGAGCCGTTTTCACTCAAGTCTCACAGTTCCTCCACGACAACGACCTACTTGATCCTTATCAATCAGGCTTTAAGCGAGGCCATTCCACTGAAACCGCTCTTCTCTCAGTTGCAGAGTCACTACGGGTTGCCAGTTCGGCTGGTCTCTCCTCAGTACTCGTACTCCTTGACCTGTCTGCTGCTTTCGACACCGTCAACCACCTCATTCTCCTCTCAACGCTATCTAAGCTTGGCATCTCGGGACCGGTCCTCTCGTGGTTCACCTCGTACCTTGCGGAAAGATCTTTCAGAGTCTCGTGGCATGGACAGATGTCCAGTCTGCAGGAGCTGGCGACGGGTGTCCCGCAGGGCTCGGTCCTTGGTCCTCTCCTCTTCTCTTTATACACCACCTCATTAGGCGAGATCATTCACTCCCATGGCTTCTCATACCATTGCTACGCTGACGACACTCAGCTCCTCCTCTCCTTCCCTCCAGACGATACATCCGTCTCAGTGCGGATATCTGCCTGCCTCTCAGATATCTCGGCATGGATGAGGGATCGCCACCTTCAGCTTAATCTGTCCAAAACTGACCTCATTGTCTGTCCTGCCAGTAACCCCTTACCTCCTCAGATAAGCGTGCAGCTTGACTCCATCACGCTGTTCCCCAAAACCTCCGCCAGAAACCTTGGTGTCATACTGGACAACCAGCTGTCCTTCAAGGAGCAGGTTAACTCCGTAGCTCGCTCATGTCGATTCGCGCTTTACAACATCAGGAAAATCACAGACCACACCACACAGCTTCTGGTCCAGGCCTTGGTCTTGTCCCGGATCGACTACTGCAACTCTTTGCTGGCCGGTCTTCCGGCGTCCTCGGTTAAACCTCTGCAGATGATTCAGAACGCAGCAGCACATCTGGTCTTCAACCAGCCCAAAAGGGCTCATGTCACTCCGCTGCTCATTTCCCTGCACTGGCTTCCAGTTGCAGCACGCATCAAATACAAAGCTCTGCTTCTGGCTTACCCTACATTCCCACGCGTCAGCTACGCTCAGCCGCTGAAAGACGCCTAGCGCTTCCACCACAACGTGGCATGAGATCATGTTCCAAACTCTTCTCCTCTGTTATCCCCCGATGGTGGAATGACCTACCAAACTCGGTCCGATCCTCAGAGTCGGCAGCTACTTTTAAGAGCAGACTTAAGACTCACCTCTTTAAAGAACACTTTCAGTCTTAATGTGGGATTAATTTATGATTTATGATAGCGATTTGAGAATTTATCTCTCACTATAAAAAAAAAAAAAGAAAAAAAAAAAAAAAATGATACACTTGATGTATCAGCATCGGAATTAAACTGAACTCCAAACAGTCCGCCTCCTTATATTGTTTCCTTCTCTTTGACTTCTTGCTTGTATGTTCTCTCAATGTAAGTCGCTTTGGATAAAAGCGTCTGCTAAATGACAGTAGTAGTAGTAGTAGTAGTAGTAGTAGGTAATTACAGTACATGCTATTTACTGCACAATCTGCTATACTGCATTTTTTGGATTCAAACTTGATTTATTTATTTGATAGGACACACGCAACAAGAGCTAGTTGAGTTATTTTGGAAAACGCCACTGGGAAGCTACATTGAAAATGCTAATTCAGAGACGCAGATGGAGTTTTATCAGCGCTACCTTCAGGATTTCATCTTGATGTCCATGAACATCACCTGTGAAGGAGATCTACAGGTTGTTTTTTAAACCTAAAATCTCACATTACATCACATGTTTAATTGCATAAATGTAATAAAAATACTCAATTTCTGCCTTTACGTAGCTCCTTTGCGGCGCCTTGAATTGTAGTGTCACTGAGCTGCGACTACAGCTTAATGACACCAAGGCAGTGACGGCTCTCCCGTGGGTCCATGTTGCTTATCGTAAGTTCAAAAACCGGCTGCAGAACCTCTCAAGAATGATGTGTATTGAACCTCAGGTGACCAAAGATCTCCTGGGGAATCAACATGCTAAAAACAGCGATGAACTTGTGAGTGTCGATTCTTTTAATTGATTTAATTTAGTTTTCTATACTTATATTGAGCTGTACTGTGTTTTGGTTTTGTTTCCTGTCTCCCAGGTGCTGGATGTCTATGCTGCTTTTGCATGTTTGGAGCACCTGGAGCCCAGAGCTTTGAACACTGATGCTCAAAGACAAGCCTGGCTCAGGCAAGTGAAAAAGCTCCAGGTTCCCATCGAGTTGATCTGTTCAGAAGACAGCATGAGACATTATGGAGAAAGGAGCAAGACATTTGTCAGCAGAGTCCAGTAAGTTGAGCAAAAATCTAAATATTTACATCATTTAAGTTTTTTTTGTGTTTGTTTGTCAGATAATTGCATTATTTATTATTTATGTCTTTTTTTTTATCTTAGGTCGGGATGGAGTCGGATATTTTCCCTCTCTCTCTTTGTGGAGCACATGCTGCTGGGAATTGAGGAGCTGGAGAAGAAGCTGATTCCTGTAGTTCTGGGGAACACTCGATGCCTTGGACAGGTTTGTCTGGGTTTTTGGTTTTATTCTCAACTTTCTTTATAAATTGAGTCACGTTAAAAATGACTTCATGTTGATTTCTCCATCAACATATTTCACCTTTCCTTTTATACAGATACTTGAAAAAAATTCTGACCTCAAGAGTCAGCAGACATTTGAGGCAGTTATTACTCTGCTGAAAACCTGCAAAGATAAAGCAGTAGAATGCATATTCAGGTAAAAATTAAACCTGTGTGTGTGTATGTGTGTGTATTGTACTGACTATAGAACAGTTTTTCTGTTAACAAAGTTCTTAGTCCAGTTTCTGACAGACTTTGTGTCTATAAAATTAGAATATGTTTGTCTATTTTTTTTTACAAACTTTTTTTATTCTTTTTTTTTACAACTACCTGTCTGTTTAATAAACCTTCTTTTTTTTGTCCAGGTTTGGTCTCATTATGTGTCCAGTCTGCATGGGAGACCCCCAGGATCCACTTAGCCTGTCTTGTGAACACATCTATTGTGTCACCTGTATCAAACAGTGGCTGATTCCTGGTCAGATGTACTGTCCACTTTGCATGCAGCAAGTTGAGGATGACTTTCCCCTGGTTCCTTCTGATGATATAAGGTGACTGCTTAGTGTAAATTATCAGGATTGTTCTACAAAAACTCTCAATTTGTAAGTTTTATTATCCTCAGGCAGAATTGAACAAATACTTACATGGTTCCTTTTTTGTGTAGGATTCTTGTTACCCAGCATGCTCAGTTCAGGAAGCGATGCAACACTTTCTTCATAGACCTGGTGTCTACTGTGTGCTTCAAGGACAATTCTCCACCGTGTTCCGCCATCATCCGTCATTTGCTGTCTTTCCTCATGGTGGAAGCCACAACAGTTCCTATCCTCAGAGGTTTATTGCTTTCGCCACTTCACCCTCCTTTTTGATTTATGTACATGCATCTTAATAAGTGTTAATGTTTTTGTTTTGTCCCAGTGAATCGACAAATGCTGACCAAAGTGCTCTCTCCATTTGACGATTCTGTTGATAAGAATCCTGTGATTCGCTCAGTGGTCCTCAAACTCCTGCTGAAGTACAGGTGAGGTTCTACAGTTACTTACTCCTCCCTTTTAGCATCTGCAGTTGCTATTCTTATTGTTTAAAATTGTTTTTTTTTTTTTTTTCTTTTAGCTTTGATGAAGTGAAAGAATATTTGCAGCAGCATCTGGTTGCAGTTGAGCAGAGCAACATCTTGGATGAGACAGATAAAACTGAGCTGTACTGCATGTACATTAACTGTCTGGAGGTACAAACAGCTTCAGCTGGTTTGAAGTTATTTACTCTGTTTGTGGATTTTTTTTTTTTTTTAAAACGTCCTTGTCATTGTTCCAGGACTCGATGTTTGAGAGGTTGCAGTTCAGGTCTGCTGCAGATAAACAGGCATATTTGCAGGATGAACACGCCTTCCTGACTGACTACCTACAGTCACATGGTGGGGAAGCTGAAAAAGCAACAGTGGAGTATCTGCAGCAGCTGGCCAGAGTGCGTATGGACCTGGATATGACTGCTAGTCTGATTGTGGAAAAACTGCGAGATGCAGGTGTGTATTTTAATGCATTACTATAGGAGTTTCCCAACTTTTTTTTATATACCCAGATGTTTAGGAGCAAAGTATCATACAGGCCAACTTTCTTGACATGTTTCTTCTTAATTGGGGTTAAAATAACATTTTGAAATCAAGATTTTTCTCAAATTTTATCAAACTTCTTTACACCCCTCATCATGTGCACATCAAGTCTGATCTGTAAACACTCCATTGTTACACATGACATCCTTCGTCTCCTATGATGCGTTTAAAATTCAACAAAGCTTTTCTCATCTTTTAGAAACCGTTGAATCTTGTTTGATGTTTGAGATGTAGATTTTTCTGTCCGTCTTCAGATAGCAGCACCCTGTGAAGCCTTTGCGCTGACATATTTTCTCCATAAATCACAGTTTCTCTTTCTGAAACCATTTGAATTTTCTCTCTTGCCCAAAAGTTGCTAGAATCATGTTAATTTAAAGATCCCATGTGTAACGTCCCACCAGCTACAGCTTAAAATGTTCCCCCTTTATTAAATGTGAATTTTAACAAACACTCACCCTTCGCTCCCATTTTCTCCCTTCACCAGGCTCTCAGGAAGTTGTTCCGAGTGGAACCAACGCCTTCTTGGACAGCGTGATGAACATTTGCAGGCGGAGTGGAAACGACTGGTATCGCGTCTACTTGATCCGTAAGATTTGCAGCCAACATGGAGTCGAGTTTGTCATGAAACTTCTCCAACGGGATCAGTTGTCTTGGCTCTTTCCTGAAGAGGTTCACCAAAAGGTTTGTAGGGATTTTCAACGAATTATGTTTTTAAAAATTAAATAATAATTTTTTAAAAAAATGTTTATTTGCGTTAATCTGGTTTGATTTTTCCACAGAATGAAGAAGTGACTCCGATAGATCAGTATCTTACGTGTGGTGAGGATTACAAGACCATCAGAGAGGCGGTTGCAAAGATTGTTATAGAAGGAAAGATTGGAGGTCTGGATGAAGTCTGTGAGGTAACGTTACATAACCAGCATGTTGGTATCGTTAGGTCCGGACTGTGTATTTGCATTCATATTTAACTTGTTTCTCTCTTGTTTTGCTACTTAGGGATGCAGATGTTTACCACAGCAGAAAGCAGTTTATCTTCTTTTAGCGCTCTACAGAGAAATCACCACTCTTTACAGACAAGCCAATGAGTGCTTCCATCCCAAACCTGAGGTAGATCCAAACCCCATAAAAACTAATCCATATAAATTTCCAGTGCTAATAATTTTAGTTATGATTTGACTGAATTTTCTCAAATTTTGATGAAGCTTTCAGTCATAGTTGTTTATTTGTTCCAATAGCAACTGGAAGCCCTGACAGCTTACATCCAGACATCTAGAGTTCTCGCCAGTGCAGAGGTGAAGGCCTTTGCCCGTGCTCTGGTTACCAACAAGATGGGACCCCTGACTGTTTGTCCCGGGATCTCCGGAGCTCGATGTCTGGCTGTGGAGTTAACCATTCACCTGGCTGCTGTCCTACTCTGTGGAAATCAGGGAATCTTAGCTCCCCTCCAGCAGCTAGCGTTAACACCTGCAAACATGCATGTACGTGTTAGCATCTGTAATATCTTTCCCTCTTCTTTAAAATAAATGTAATTAATTTGATTTATTTGTTCAGGCGTCGTTCCTTCCTTCTATGCCAGAAGACATGGTGGCAGTGGCTCATCAAGCTCTGGGTCCACTGCAGTGGTACCGTAAGTAAAAACTTTCTCACTATTACTGCTCAGTGTAAATTATGTTAATGTTATGGCAGAAAATTTAGCATTTTGTTTTTCCTTCTAATTCAACAACAGGTTGTCCAAATGGGCATCCCTGCACTATTGGCGAGGTATATTATTTTCAATCTTATTCATTAAAAAAATGAAATAAAGATTCCCCTTTTATACTTTTATTCCGAAATAATTTTTTTGTTTTGTTTTAATTTCTCCTCAGTGCGGCCAGCCTATGCAAACAAGCAAATGCGTAGACTGTGGTGCTGTAATTGGAGGAAACAACCACATGGCTGTGCAGGGATTTCAGATTCTTCATGTGCAGTATGTTGCTTCTAAAGTTCACTAAAAGAAAACAAAGAAATTGATTTACATTTGCTACAATTTACAAGCTTTTTTTTTTTTTTGTCCATCAGAGGTGACCGCACACAGACAGGTCACATCCTTGGTGATCCGAGTCGACGAGACAATCCAGATATGCTGGACACGAAGAGCATCTCTCCTGTTCCCTTCACTGTTGTTCGAATGCTCACGCACATGGCGATGCTGCTTGGTGCCTGTAATCACACACAGGTAACCTAGACACATGTTATGATTTAACTGGGCACAAAAGTCGCAGAATTGCGACCGTCCTTTACACTATATATCACACATGTTCTTTCTGCCCACTGAACGGTAGTCACGTCTCGTATATAGTGTACAGGCTGTGAGACCTTAATGATTCAGCAGGAGAGAGAGAGAGGGTGTACTCACTCCTTGTTCACTGTTAATGATAAATTAGACTAAAACCTTATAAAATTATATAATCTGTCACCTGGATGGTTTATTTAAAATGCAACATATTGCTCTGATCATGGCACTGTTAAAAAAATATGTTTTTGTGTGTTTTAGTTTATATCAGCAGTTATCAAGCCTCCTGTTCCGGACCCTGCTGCGTTTTTATTGGCTCACCTGAGAAAAGATATTGAACATCTGATCAGGTCTCTGGGTAAAGGCACTGATGACACTATCAGCACAGTTCACCTGCTAATCAACAGCCTGTTGAAACCTCATCAACAGACAAGATGTGAGTAGTTTATAGCAATATTAATTTCTTGTTACGCGTAAAAGTTAATTGGATAGTGATACCAAAACCTGTGTGTCTGACTCTGTTGTACATTAAAATAAGAGGAAACAGGGACCTCTAGTGTCCAGGAATTAGACGGTGCCTTTTTCCCATCTACATATGTGTAATTTTACTGTCAAATATTCCATTTAAATTGATACCTTGTGAATGTATGTGTTTTTTTTAGTTCTGTTGATAAACTAAAATATTATTTACACCTTTGATTTTTCTCTGTTTCATTCAGGGCCTGTTCCTTATGACAATCTGCTCTCCACCAAAGACCACAGAAACCAGTGGGAGATGGAAATGAGCAACGCCATCATTACACCTCAGCTCAAGGTCATTTATAAAGTTAAAAAAAAAACGTCTAAACTCAGGAAATGGTTTTGTCTTCACGTGTTCATAAGAGCATGTTCGGTTTTCGTTCACAGCACTTGGATCGAGAGCTGAAAGAAGTGAACGCGTTCATCAGGGCCGACTCTCGCATCACCGCCAATCCAGTCATGAAGCTCGTGTTCGGCGATCCTCGTCTCTTCCTGGCCTCACTTCCTCCAAATTCTCTGATCCATTGTTCTGCCGTGTGGAGCTGCAGGGAGAAAGTGTCCTTGCTGAGCCTCACTCACATCGTAGAGCAGAACGACGGTAAAGATACGCTGCCTGTGCTCTGGAGGTTTCTGCATCGGGTAAGAAAACAACAACCAAACATGCGTGTCAAAGAACTTTTAAACTATTAATTATTTGATACAATTTTTAGGGTTTAAAACAAGTTTTGAATTTTGACGATTTTCAGAAATGTTTTGTTTTTTAATAGGAAGGAGAGGTCCGACTGGTGAAACACCTTCCTGACATCCTCACACTCCAGAAGGATCTGGTTAAGAAGTTTCAGAACATCACTGAGCTGAACTTTGTCACCATAGAGGAATTTCTTCGCAGTCAGAAAGGAGGTATCGAGAGCATCCAGATGCTTAAACCATATCACTCAGACACGAGAGGTTAAAAAAAAAAAATTCCACCTTTTTTTTCCCAGAAATGGTACTTTAATAGCTGGCAGGGTGCAATATGTAAACCTTTCTGCCAGGAAGT
The DNA here is from genome assembly GCA_006937955.1 of Pachypanchax playfairii. NCBI lineage: Eukaryota > Metazoa > Chordata > Actinopteri > Cyprinodontiformes > Aplocheilidae > Pachypanchax > Pachypanchax playfairii. Next base: position 1,984,124 of record SSNP01000090.1, read on the forward strand.
GAGTTGTTTTAAACAAAGAAGCGGACAGTGATCGAACGTTCTGTCACAGACGATAAAAGAAACGTTGACATACAATCTGTTCTGTCCATCCATGTGCAGAAGCTCTTGTCTCTAACATCAAAAATGTTTGCTTTCTTTTAAAGTTTCACTTAAAGCCTGGTATGAGAAACACATCGAAATCTTTCTGAAGACCTGGAATCAGCTCCGCGTATCCCTGGCAACCAACGGTAAACACAAACACTGACCTAATCTGTCACTCTGAACGGTTTATTTTTATAATCTAAAACTTTGTTCAGGTGAGATTAAGATCCCAGCTGAGTTCTGCCAGATGGACCTGGATCTCAAAAGTGACTTTAAGGTGCTGTTGCCACAGCGACAAGGTGCAGGCCTGTGCTCCACCGCTCTTGTCAGCTACCTGATTGCTCTGCACAATGACCTCATCTACTGTGTGGACAAGCACACTGGAGAGGAGACCAGGTGGGGGCGCTCACGCCACATTTTTCCTCATCTGAGGATTGTGTTGAATCTCCTCTGCTAATCCATAATCCTTGTTTTACAGGATTAGTTTCAAATATGAGGATAAAAAGTAAACCTTCTAATTTCTTAACTACTTCGTTGTATTTTTGAATTCCAAAGCTACAAAGTGAGCCCCACGGATCTCACCGATCTGCACGTGATCCGTTACGAGCTGGAGCGGGACGTGATGCCCCTGGTTCTGTCCAATACTCAGTACAGCATCGAGAGGGGCCAGGAGACCCTTCATGAGTATGATTTGCCCAAGATCCAGCAGCAGATCATCTCCCGCTTCCTCCTGGGCAAACCTCTCATCACCCTCAACGTAAGGATGCAAAACTAGATCCAGTTCAAATTTGATTGGAGTTATTACCTCTTTTTTTTATTATTCTCGTGCACATCCTGCAGGGCATTCCAACACTGGTGAACAGACACGACCGCAACTATGAGATAATCCTCAAAGACGTGCAGGCAAAAGTCAAACAAGTGAGTGATAATTCTTGACCTAATCATCACACAGAAATATAAATATATATAAATGCATGTAATGATGTATTCGTGCCAACAGGAACCCCTTCAGACTCTCACCCTCTTCTCTGTGGCTGGAGAGCTTCACTCCTACAGCGAGGTGTGTGAAGCCCTGTCCACGCTGGAAGTGGCGCTCGGCTTCCTCGCCATGACAGGAGGGGAGCCTCACATGCAGCTGTCCAGCTACCTGGAGGAGGTGCTGCAGATGGGAAACCAGATGGCTCAGCATATTGTCAAGGTCAGCCTATCTGAGACCCACGTTATAATATCCTGTTGCGTTTTTCGCTTTCTTTCCGCAAAACAATCATCTTGGTTACACCTACAAATGTTGCCCTTGAACTGTAACATTTTCAAATCGCCTATGAAACTTTAGCGTTGAGTTTCTTTGTTAATGTTTTGATCCTGTTTATGTGTTTGTGCTCGCAGGCGTTCAGCATGTGTTTTCTAAAACACTGTGTGGCTCTGTGGCAGCTGCTAGTCTCACTCAAATCAGAAAACATGCTCCGACTTAAGAGGGTAAATCACTCAGCTCCGCCCGGAAACACTGAAGCGAGATGTAAATGTTTTTTCATGTTGCTGATTGTGTTTTCTCGGCTCATCAGGATCCGTTTGTGGGGGTTTCACAGCAGTACAAACAGGCGCTGGGTGAGGATGAGCACAGGCTGCTGACCGGGTTCTTCTCCAAAAGTAGTGCTGATACCTTCCTCTTGGAGATGCATGAGTTCCTGGTACTGGTTCTCAAAAAGCCCAATGCTCCAGATACCTACAGGCCTGACTGGAGGTAAAAAGATACATTTAATAGATTTTATTTAAATTTTAAATAGGAAAAATTATCTTGTTGCACCTGGATCTAAAGTGGATGTTTTTCTTTACACTTAAACCAACAATTTTCTCTAATTTATTATGTTTAATTTGTCACCATTAATTGTATTTAGTTCTTCAAGCAAACAGAATATTATTTTTTGGAATTATCTTTAATTTGATTTAGGTGCAAAGACAAACGGCCCAAACACACACATTTATTTCTCAAACTGAACTGATAGGGATTTTAAGTGCTGTCTGTATCTTTATATTTTATTTTTTGTGTGAAATCTGACTTTTTGGTTTTTGTCCCAAAGCTTGAAAGACACCTTGGTGTCCTACATGGAGCGTAAAGACATGGACGTACCTCCGGATGTGGAGGAGCTCTTCCCTGACGAGATCAACCTGTCGCAGTACGTCGAAGCCTGGAAGTTTATCGTCGCCTTTAAACAGGAACGTGTTCAAAGACAATGAGAACGACTTGAAAAGACCATTCCTTTGCTGCCTTGTATATTTGATTTGATTAAACCCCTCAGTTTACATTGACATCTCGAAACAACAGTATTGATAAATGATGTTTGCACATTATTTCTGAAAAAAAAATGTGCCTTTTTTAGGAGCACTGATCAGTGCCAAAGAGTTTGAGTATGTTTGGTTGATCTGTATGAAAGTGTGAACTTTGGGGATTAAGCACAATTTAAGTCTTCTTGCCCGCACTTTACTTTTTTTATTGATGGTGTGAATTAAGATAAAAATCCTTCTTCACTCAGGTATATGTGGGTTAAATCTGTGGACAGAAACTGAATCATCACTTTGCAAGAAAATTGTGTCATTTGAGCTTCTGTAGTACTTTTTAGTTTACTAAGGCTGTTTTCTTACAGTATATGTAACTGTCAAAACTTTACACCATTTTCATATTTGCTGTTCGACATTCCTCCATTTTTCATTTTGTTTTGTTTATTTACTGAGAGCCATTTGTTTTTGTTGCTTTCTTTTTTGCAGCTGGTGACACAAATTGAGCCTCGTTTCTGTCTTAATTCTGTCCTTATTGTTTTCTGGATAGTATTAAAAATTATATAATAAAAATATCATGTGCATTTCAGTTGTGTCTGACCTGACTTCTTTATAGAAACCAGTTTAAATTTTTCTAATTATTGAGTGACTTGTTTTTATTTGCGCAGTAGCCATTTTGCTTTTAAAAAGAAGTGTTTTCATCTGATTCCCCCCCCCCCCCCCCCCC
>SSNP01000090.1:1987215-1998110 GCA_006937955.1 Pachypanchax playfairii
CCCCCCCCCCCCCCCTTTGTGAGACCTGAACTTCCATTCACTTTGTCATGAAATCATCTTAAAGGTGGTAAAGAAAATTTTGCCCTGAATGAGAAACTCAATGGCTGTTTTTCGAATAGTGCACATGTGCTTTAGTCCCCACCCCCTTCCCCAACCCTAGAAATATTTCTTGTTAGAAATTTGCGCAGGAGTCCCCCATTGTTTGTTGTTTACTATGGACATAGCTGGAGTTTTTTCTGGAACTACTACAACTTTGTTTCTTGGAACATGTCGGACTCATCAAAGGTAAAGGGCTGTTTATTGTTACTCTTAGCAGTACAAATGCTGCTAGTGGTGAAATGCAAGTAGCAGCAGTGCAAGTGCAGTGTAATCACTGTGAGGCCTACGCAAACTACGTAGTACGTACGTAAGAAGTGTGCTACTTTATTTCAAGCCCCACCAGGTCTGATTTTCTTTTGGAAACCACCGTCACACGTCGATAAAATGATTTTAAAGTAAATTTAACATCTAAATTTGCTACAAAATCCTTTTTACCACCTTTAATGAGGGAGTTATCCCAGTTCTGTTTGTAAAACTTTAATCAAGATATTGCAGCTATAAAGCTATAATCTGAGGTTTCTTTAGAGGCCCTTCCATTAAAAACGGGTTTTCTGAGGTTTCTTTTGAATATTTTAGCTCCACAGGTGTTCTTATCTTCATAGTGGGTGTGAAAACAGGTCAACAACTTCTCTTTCAGTTTTTATCGCTCAAACTACGCAGGTGGCGATAACACCCGAGTTCTTCCAAGTCCAAACGGCCTGTATCTGTTTCGTCACAACTCCTTTGTTCGTTAGTATTCATCAGCTCCCGCAGTTAAAACCACACCTAGCATGCTGCTCACTAGAAAAGTGTAGCATAAGACGTAACTAACAGGAAGACACGACGTCTAACATTGCCATGCGCGGCAAGGCAGAAAACAGTATTCCTTGCTCTCATAGGCTAGTTTGTTAGCCAATCAGAGTCCAGCAAATTCGAATAACGAATATGAACGAGCTGCTGCCGAAGCAGCCTGATGGAAGGAGCCAAAACCACCTGAATATTAATGCAGACAGATTGAAAGGTCTGTTAATCAGTGTTTCCTGATGTTTTTTAGATATAAAATGTTTCATATTACTGGTTAATACTTAAGAAATAACCATAAAGTCCTGAAATTTGTATGAAATGGCCTCTTTAGAGAGCACCAATGAGGTGAAAAAAATGTGTTGCACCTTTAAGTCCCACCCCTCTGTCCGTGATGTAACAGCCAGCGTCTGCTCTCGTTCGTTCACGCGGGCCACCTTTGTTATGATGGACACTTCATGAGTTACGTTCATACAATTTTTAGCCTATGTTTATTTAAGGCGGTTGATGCTCCATGTCTTTGCAAAGTTGTAAACAACTTGTAAACACCGGCCGGCTGCAGTTTTTCAGGTTGCATGTGCGCAGACGCTAGATTGATAGATGTGTACCATGTGTATGGCTAATGCTATTGGCTAATGCTGGGTGGCGCTCAGTTAAAATTAACCCTACTGGACAGCGGGGGTGGGGGTGGGTGCAAAATATGTTTTTCCTACATTATATTACAGAATCAGGGTCAGACTATCACTTTGATGGAATTTAAAAGATATATGTAACTCTTGAAAAGGGGGAAACTCTGGATTGTAGCTTCAAGCAAACCTTTTCCAGTTATAGATGTTGCAGCATCATTGCTAGTTTAAGCTATTCCTCCTTATTTATGGATTACCTCACCATCAAAAGCCAATACAAGCTAGATATGATGTAGTGTTCTGGAAATGTCAGCCTGCCCAAAGTTTCGTGACTTTGTGACCCTCAGCTGGTGGGAGCTCAATGTGTTTCTGATCAGGCTGATGGAGATGATAAGGACAAGACGGCTGCAAGAATGCTGCCGGGCAGCCCCCTGATTCAATTTCCTTCAGGCTAAAGTGGTGTTTAGCATAACAATGACAAATGGAGGTCTTTGCTTGTGAACGTAAAGCATGTCAGCGACCACCCTCTGGGAGTTTGCAGTCACAGAATTACGTATGTCTACAATCATCATTATGTATGGACTTAAATGTTTTACTTTTTTATTGTAAAGAATAGTCTAATAAAAATATACCCCACCCTACTGAAGTAATGGATTAAGCTTTGATCTTGAAGTCTTCAATGAAAGTTAAAATCCCGCTCTGTCAGCCATTTTACCAGGACTGGGTGATTCAGACACTGTGTCCTTGCTGCTCATTAACCAAAAACAAGTGCTGTAAATGGGTCTCATGAACACACCCACAAATGGGTCACAAGCGTAATTGGCACAACTCAGTTTTGCAGAAGCTTCACTGAGCAAGTTCAATCAGTTCACTTCCACTTCTGCAGGCTTCAAAGCCAACATGGCCGTGTAACAAAAGGACAGTAAATTCTTTTTTCAGCTCTGGATTTTTGTCTTTGTTTCTTAATGAGCAGGAATTGGGGGGAAAAAAATTGCCGGGCCATGGCGGCTGCACACTTTGGATGCAATCGTGAGCATTTTTCTGGGGAGGTTGTTAGGTTTAACAAAGCTGGACAGCTTGTAAAGAGTGTTATAGATGAGTGCTTTCAGAAGTTTTGCTGCAGCACTGATGGTAATACAGAATTATTTGGCAAATCATTATTAAAAAGACTTGCTGTTTAAAACTGGACTGAACATGTTTTCAATCTCTTGTGACTGGACGGTGTTGCAGTTAGAGTTGTTGCAGCAAGAAGGTCCCAGGTCCGACTCCTGACTTGGGCCTTTCTGCATGAAGTTTACATGTTCTCCTTATGGATACAATCTCCTCCCGAGTACCTGTATGTACCTGTACGAGTGGTAAACATCAACCTTTATGACCCTGCGGAGGCTCATTCTGGGATGAAAGTAAAGATGGGACCTCCATGTGATCACAGGTTTAAATAAAAGAGCCATAAACAATAATAGGACATTGCTCCAGATTGTTGTGGTGAAGAAGGAGCTGAGCCAAAAACCCCAAAGTCTTGCTTTACTACTCCAACTCTCACCTTGTCATGAGATCAGAACAAAACAACAAGATTCTACATAGAAACAGCCCAATGAGCTGCCTCTGTAGGGTGCTGTGATCAGCCTTAGCAGTGAGGTGAAGGCACTCGGTTCTCTGGAGGGAACTTGAAATAAAACTTCAACTCATTGAGATGAGTTAGTTGAAGAGGCTCAGGAATCTGAGGAGGATGCATCCTGGTTGTCTCCCTCTGGAGGTTTTCCACACAGGAAGGAGGCTGCTGAGCAGAATCAGAACTTTCTGTAATGATTTTTATATGTTTTGGCTCAGGAAAGCCTTGGGACCCCCAGGAAGATGCAGGAGAATATAAATGGGAAGGGGGATGTCTGAGTTTCCCTTCTAAACCTGTTACTCATGTGACCTACCCTTGGATAAGTGGAAGAAAATGGATGGATGGATGGATGGATGGATGGATGGATGGATGGATGGATGGATGGATGGATGGATGGATGGATGGATGGATGGATGGATGGATGGATGGATGGATGGATGGATGGATGGATGGACGGACGGACAACTCCATTTTGATGATAGTCAAGCTACTCATTGGTTTGATTGGACAAATGTTATTACTATTTCTTCCTTCAGCTTATTGCTCTGCTGTGAAGTTTCACAACAATTTTTTAAAGATGTTAAACTCTGCAATGTTTCTTCATTTTTACCCAATTATAATCTCTCGCATTCTTAGATATTCCATCAGTTTTGGTTCTGTAACTCTGTGCCCTGAGCCTCAGAGGAGATTCATGCTTAACTCTTTCCAAAACAGCCTCAGATATTCATCGGGTTTACACCTTGGGGATCCAGTATCACTCACAGGTTCTGACGCCAGGCAGGCGCTCACAGCCAAGAGGGAACAAAGAGTTTAATGACTGTGGTATGAAATCAGTACCTCGAAACACCCAGGAGACCTCAGAGAGCACAGCAACAGGCTACTGTATTTTCTATGGAGGTTTTTGCTTTACTGGCGGTCTGTGGAAATGTTTTCTTTAAATTAGCCCTTCAGGGTGCTGCTGTTATTGCATTATTATCAAATTAGTGTATTTTAATTACAACGTCATACGAAATGTATGTGCTGGTAGGTCACAATGGGGTGAGAGCTCACAGGCTGTGTTCAAAGTTAGCCTGCTGTGCAATGTTGAGATGAAGGACAGAGAGGCAGAAAAAGGCCTCTGTGAGCACATCTGTGAATTATATTAACTAATTGTGTGCACTCCTACTTGCACTCAACACTTGAGTTATCCTCCAAGCAGAAGGAAGAAATTAGGAGGACTGCTGCCATGTTGTTCTGTTAAATACACCGAGAGAAAATACAATTACTAGTTAAGTGGGACTAGTTAAGAAGGAACATACCACATGGGATTATGGGAGGCACAGAATTTAAGATTTCAGATTAAACTGCACGCCATCGCAGAGAACAGTAAGATTACCTATTTTTGTTTTTGCAAAACAAACCTTAAAAATTATGCTCTAATTTTAATTCATATCTGGAAACTCTTCTATTTTTAGTGTTAGTACATTAAAGACACATTTTCCTTGGTTAAAAAGTCTTTTTGAACAATTGAGTTTTCTCCTGGACGGAAGTTGGTCGAGGTGAAAAAATCTCAACTTTTCCTTCTATAACAATAATAATATATATTAAATCAGAGAGTTTTGGAAAGATGAGACGTTGTTTTAGAAGCCAAAAATATGTCCACAATTTCCTAAATAATAATAAAAAATCCAGAATAAGATTTTGTTAAAGGAACTTAAGGCAGCTTTACAAAATCTGACTCAGTGCTGCCGCGACAGGCGCTGTGGCTAACTGCAGCCACCAGCCAAGCCGGCACGGGAGCGCGCACAGACACTTTACAGACTGTTCGTCTTCACAGCACTGCACCGGGGAGGCTAACATACTTCACGTCAGGTCTCTCCACTCTGTTATTTGATGTGATCTCATCATTTTCATACTGTATCAGGCTCTAAACACGACCTATAATTTTTTCTTACCTGGTCACAAGGAAATGAGCCATGTCAGCATCCGTTTTCACTCCCAAATGCAGCTGAAGTTCCCTCCATGAACCGAACGCATATCCAATATTTATGCGGGTGCCTGCCCGGCTTCGGTCATATTTTTTTTTAGACTCACGAGATGCCGCTGATAAAGTCTTTTTTTTCTTCGTGGTGCCACTTTTTTGGGGGGTGAGAGTGGATGCAGGTCGTTTGCTGGCTGCAGAAACATCCATAAGTATACCTTCAGTGTTTGAATCCAAGTCCACGGCGGCCATGTACTTCCTTTCAAGAGCTGTCGGCAACGCGCATGCAGCGTCAATTTACGTCACATCCCTACAACTGCGCGGGAAATTCGGACGTCGAACTGCAGCGCATTATGTAGCACACAGCGTTTCCAAGGCAACAGACATATATGCGGATGGCCTCGTTATTTTGGGTTTTTAATGCTTCATGACCCATTAGCATTGAATAAACTGGAAATGCATGTGTAGTTTTTCACAAATCTTGCCTTATGTCCCTTTAACATGGTAAGAAACAGTGTAGCTTTACCTCACTTTTTTTGGAAGGATGCTGCTTAAGGCAGCTGCTACCTCATTCAGTCTCTTCAGCAACTCTTTCTAACTTCTAAGCTTCAAAACTTGAAACAGTGATAACTTGAAACATAATAAAATAAATAATAACATGTAATTAAAAGTGTTCAGATCCACCTGCCTATCTGAGCTTTGGTAAACACTTCCAAACTGGACTGAAGGATTTGGCAGACACTTAAAGGTGGTAAAGAGGATTTTTTAAAATCAAATTTTACTTTAAAATCATTTTATCAACTTGTAGTGATCTTGTACTTATGGTTGCCAAAAGAAAAAAAGTTATAATATTTATAAATCATAGACTTGGTGGGGCTTGAAATAGTAGCCAATAGATAACGAACCTGTTTTGTTATCTATTGGATACTAAATTGTCAATCACACTCGTACTGCTAAGAGTAACAATAAAAAGCCTTTTACCAATGATGAGTCCGAGATGTTCGAAGAAACAAAGTTGTAGTAGTTCCAGAAAAAATGTCGATAGTGAACAAGTGGGCTCCTACGCAAATTTCTAACGGAGGCACTTCTGGCGGAAGGGTGGGGGGGCTATGCATGCGCACTATTCAAAAAACTAAAGACAGCTCATTCGGGGCAAAATCCTCTTTACCACCTTACCAAGTTTTCTCATCACTTTGTGTTTATCCCAGTGTTGTAGTTATAAGTCAATCAGTTCTATGGAAAATGAGTCAAGTTAAAAGCTGGGATTTACCCAAAATACATACTCTGAGCATTAACCCATTGTTTTGCTAAAATTTTGCAATAACTATTGTCAACCCTGTCTGTTAGGAAGATATCTAAAAAAATTCTGGGCGAATTTTAATTAGGCAGTGGCTACGGGTCCGGCATGCCAGACCATTAGCTCACTGCTATTGACACGGCAAACTGCCAGACCAACAAGGAGCAAGTTATTGGTTTGGAATTAGCCTCCGTACCTTTTTGTTTTGTGCTATTGACACAGCAGATGTACTGAGTGACGGTCTGGAACTTGTTTCGTACAAATAGATGTAAAATTGTACCGGCACTTGAAATCTGTTCCACATGTGTCAGTATTTTGAAACATTTAATCCAATTTAAATAGTGATTAAAGTTTATATTTGAACATATATAAACCGTTTGACTTGTAAATGGGTGCATGGGGCCATGGCTCAGGTGGTGGAATGGTTGTCTGGTAACCGAAGTGGCTCGAAGCCCCGCTCTGCCCGGAAAAGGTCGCTTGGCCGTTGTGTCCTTGGGTAAGACAATTCACCAATCCTACCTGTTTGGTGGTGGTCGGAGGGTCTGGTGGTAACTGCGCCTGGCAGCCTCACCTCTGTCAGTGTGTTCTAGGACATGTATGTAGTTTATCACCACCAAATGTGTGTGAATGGATGAATGACAAACCGTAGTGTGAAGAACTTTGGGAGTCATATGACTTGAGAAAAGCACTATACAAGTACACGCCATTTATCATTTGTAAATGATAAATTTGACTAATATTAAGGAAAAAAGTACAAGTTTAAATATTTGAACATCTATTTGTATTTTGTTGTTGTATTTTGTTACTGAGTAACAAATCACGGCTGAAGACACTGCTGACTATCTGTCAAATATCCAACCTAAAACTTCACCCAGCAATAGTTCTAGAATCCCTTTTGAATAGGTAGACAAATTTCCCATGCTGATATTCTTGGACAGACTGCTGTACACTATCAAAACTCTCAAACTTGGCTCCGTTTGCTTGTAAACTCCGTAGCCATTTTCAAATCTGATGCACATGCACAACCACAACCGTATATTTATGGAAATTGATGCATGCACTTCCAGACTGCACCTGCCATACCAATAACTCAAGTTGTATGGGTACTGCCAATAGCCACTCCTTTGTAATTAAACTTTCAGAATGTAATCAAAACACAAACATCTAAAAACTGATTACATTTTCAAATCAACTCAATTAATCAATGAATCCTGGGCCATACAAAAAGAACCAGAGTTCAGTTTTTTTTTTTTTTTCAGTTTTACAGAAATAGAGCTTAAGTTATTGTCATGGCAGCTAAAGACTGTCTCCAAAAATATTCCAAGTGCGAGTCATCACTCGAGATATCTTCTAAAATCGCTGCATTAATTCGAAAGCTTCCTAATTGTTCAGAGCTTTAATTCCTGAAAGGTATTGGATCGCATTACGTGAATCAAACAACAGATTCTTTTACATCAGACGCTTGGATCTTCTGCAGAAAAAACAGAGAAAACACTAATTGCCTGGCACAAAAAATTATATTATATAACACAATTAAGTACTGTTTTGCTTCTGCTCTTTTCTTTCTGTTTGCTTCCTGTCACACTCTTCTCTCTTTTTGTCTCTTTTCACCCCCTCTCCATTCACCCCCCCAGTATTTTTTGTTATCTAAGGGTCTTTGGCTGTGAATAGATAATGACTGTGCAAGAGGTTTTGTTTACCATGGATACAATGGGATTAGAGTGATTATTACTGGTGCCAGTGTTGTAACAAGCTTGGGAAGCATTTCACAGTGTATGTGCTGACAGTTATCCTCTGCAAGATTAAAGAGGCTGGATTATAGGTTGTTTTCCTTCACCTGGCGATGAGAGACTAAAAGAAAAGATTGGATTTCACAAAGCCAAAACCTCCAGGAACAAGTGAGTGAAAGTAATCCTTTGCTCCAAAACCTTGACTTGCTCAACCTCTTAGCTGTAACATGTAGTTTTAGCCTTGGAGAGGACCTCATGTTCTCCCTTGACCTTTCACTTAAGTATTCTCTGATGCCCACGGCACCCCTAAGAGGGAGATGGGTCCCCTGCCTCCATCTAAGTTCTCCTGTGGTCAGGGCCCAAGTTGGTGTTCAGTTTCATAAAGTTTCTCATCCTGGCCCCAGCACAAATACACAACACCCTCTCCAATTGCACTAGATAATATTTATCCTCAATTATAATTCCACAGATAGAGACTCTTGAGAAGAGTACAGTGGCAGCAGACAAAGCAGGGCAGCTTTATTCCCCCGAGTATGCCTTCCAAGGTGGGTTCCTCGCTAAAAGAAAAGAAAAAAACTTGGGAAAAGGAACTAAATAAGCAATATAGCCATTAAAAGCTCCACTCTTGTGCAGAATCGCTTGGCTGTATATTTGTTCTAGTGATGAGTGCATGCATTGCTGTAGTGAAATGCAACACCAGGTAAAATACACACGGATGTCGCATGCGAGGAGTGGACACAGTTTAAATAAATCTGTCCAACTTCGTGTTGGCTGCCATTTCACCTGCTTTCAGCAAAGATTGGTGAGATAAGGGCATCAGCTGAACACAACAGTGTAGACCACAAAAACATAAATGGTCAAACTCCTGCCTCCAAAACGGACAAAAACAAATTAAGATAATGTAGCAATCAGTAAGATACATGCTTATGTCTGTTAGCCTCCCCAAAAAATTCCTAGTGAGTTTTCGTAAACTAAATAATTTGGGTTTCCCTTTTGTGGTCTGCTTTGGGGGCTGGGGCTTTTTCACACCCACTGTCAAACAATTTTATTGAGAAACCTTATGGTCACAGGCACATCCATGCACACAGGTATATTCACAGACATTCATTGACTTGGGCTGCAGCTGCCACTGGGGATGTTGAGTGATAAGCAGTGTTATTCGTTTATGTCCTCAATGACATTTATCAGTGTTTAAATGTAGATGTGGGTCGATGTTGTGGTGTCTCCAGGCGCAGCGTCATGGGAACGCCAGGCCCGCTCATTCACGTATCAGGCCCACCCATGATGGGCCCAGCTCAGGAGCGTGATGTTAGAGTCGGACCTCGTCCACATTAATACACATCAGAGGAAAGCTACCTGTGAGCAAGCTGGTCGTTTTACAACTGAAAATCAGAGGAACATATAGTTTGCGAACAGTTTATAAAACTGCTCAATATGCAGATTTATAGGATTTATATAGGTTGCCCATACAAGTTTGAGTCATGGTTGCCAATAACTTTACAAGAGTGATTGACTTTAGTGGTGTAGCTGTTGTAAGATATTCAATGAAATGTTGTGCTGGGCTTTATTTTCACTCTCATATGTAGCGCAAATTTACAACTGAATCACCGATATCGGTTCTAAGTGCATTGTGGGTAAAACTCGTCACCAGCCCTCCGCACCGTTATTTGTTAGAATTTGACCCTTGAATGACATTCTTCACCTATTACAAGTTGGTGGAAGTAACGCACTAATTGTTTGTTTGCCAGCTGTGAATGATTATCAAGAAGAAGAAGTGCGTGCTAACCGGTAATCATGAGGTAAACATTCAGAGAAATACACGTCTGTTCATTTCCCTTCGAATCAACGCGACTTAGCCAAAGATTTTTTATCAAGGAAGATGGTTCACTCACATACACAAAGCAGAGCACAACAGCGTTGTGACAGTGGCTCAACCGCGGCTCTTTTTGGAGAACCAAAACAAACGTTCTGACCACCAATCTAGAACAGAGCGATCGTTCGGAAAAACTCCAGAACCTTCCTCAGCCTTTTTAAATGATGTAGCCTATACATATAAATGTATAATATGTACATATACTGTCAAAAAGGGCAGTTTTGACCAGGAAATATGTAACATGCTGCCAACGGAAGGTAAAAATGCTAACGAGTTAAATGAAAACTGCCCCCCCCCAAAATAAGCTGCTGCCCCTCCATCTAAATTGCCCTGGCACCAGGTCTGGGTGTCTCTGCTCTTGTTTTGCCATGTCTGCTGATTCAAAAAGTTTTAATAAACAAAAATAACAGCCTATAAATAAAATCACAAAAAGAGAGTCATTTTAGTGTTGTAATTGAAGAATTGAGTTTTATTAAAGGAGTCATAACCTGTTACTACCGTGGATAACCACGCTCTTTAAGAGTTGTACAGGCCATTAAAAAAACTGAGTGAATAAAACTAGACAAATGGATGGATGGATATTTTCAATGCAATTTTTATATTAACTCATTCAGTGTCACATTATTTTAATGAAGCAGACCCCCATTTGTCAGAGGACTAATTTCCGTCTGGATCAACCCGGAGGTGTCGCTAAAACCCTGTTTATTAGTGTTAAAGACACTTTTCTGCCTGATATGTCTGTTCTCACAAAAAGCCTGTGTTCTCCACTTTTTGTTTTGAGATCGGTGAGTTTTGACGAGAGTTGTTTTTTTCTACTGCCCAAAAGCTGAACAAATACAAATGAAACAAAATGAGGATCAACATTGGAACTGGCAACCCTACAGAAAAAGCTGGGGGGGGGGGGGGGGGGGGGGGGGG
>SSNP01000090.1:1998120-2068849 GCA_006937955.1 Pachypanchax playfairii
GGGTGAGTGGCTGAGAGCGGACGGCTTTGTTTTTCTACAAGCATGACTTGGATTTGACCATATTACATATTGCACCTTTAAAAAGTCACACAAATTTCCTGACTCTGGGGTAAATTTCTGAAGTATTACCCTGCAATCTGAAATATTTTACAAAACATTAGGAAAAAATAATTTCCAGCTGTTGAAGCTCAGCACAATCTGACTGCTTGAAAATTTACCTCAATTCGGCCCTGTACTCATTAATATTCATTATGCTAATACGCTAAACGCAGATTTGCTGTCAGCTAGCCAATGAGAGCATGGCTTCCTGTATCCCCCCACGCTGCATAACAGCGACTGTCTGAGCAACATGCCTAATAACATCCTGCATAAAGCCAAGTTACGTGAGATTTCCAAATGGGACCAGCAGAGACAGAACTTCAATTTCAGTACCAACATCCCTCTGGACGGGGATTACGAGTGGAAGGAGGTACCTGCAGATAAGACCCCGTGCCTGAAGATAAGAGCCTATGCAGAATGGCAGACCCTGCTGTCAAGTTAACTAAAGGTTCTGGGAGTCTCTCCAAAAATAAATTATGCCATTTGTCCCGCAAATCTGGATTTTTTGGCAATACATGCATTGTGTGAATTCGGCTGGAGCAGTAGCATAACAACGCTGACGGTCCCCCATGTTTGCTATTGAACAGCTGAGCTAACTTTGCAGGCATGGTCTCAACTGCACAAGCAAAATCAGTGTGACATCACAATGATAGGATTTTCAAACTCGCCTGATTCCTGCACCTCCCTCCTTTTAAGTAAAAAAACAAAAACAAAAAGAGAAGTCTGTGCAATTTTCCCACCAAGTATGAAACACATAACACGTCCTAAAATATTCAAGATAAACTCAAAAAAACATTTTTTTATGGCAGGGCCCCTTTAACTTTAGCAACTTGCCACTTGTTTTTTTTATTATGCGATGTCAAGCTAATTTAACAATGATTAAGAGGATTTTCATAACATCATGTGTATTTTCAGTGGAATGCCAATATCTGCACATGTACTTTGCCTGTTACTGGGCAGCCTGTGTGCATCCCATTACCTTCTGAGGTTATTGCCTCAAAGTGAGACTCCAGGGACAGCGTGTCTTCAGATCATCCATCTCAGTTCTGGTTTGCCAGCATGCAGCACAAGCTTAGTTCCTATTGAATATCAGCATATGATTTGTTGGTTGTCTTGGCTATTAAAGATGGCATCAGAGGATTGAGGATTTTCTTGCAAAGGGGAACTAGATGGAAATAATGAGGGGAAGGAACGACTGCCAGCTGCTGATTTTTAACTCACATACACGGAGAGAGATTGTGTGCATAATGTTGTTGTTACTGGCAGAGCCTCTTTTGGGCAAGTCAGCTTCACTCTGTGATGCCCAGGAACGACATGCGTGTCATTTCCTGCCAGGGCTCGTAGATTCGTTATTGTTGCTGCTGCTCACTGGCAGCTCGCTCATGTTCTGTCTCTAATTTCCAAAATGTATATTTTTCTTTTGTCAACAGCAGCATTATATCCAGGCAAATCAGGACTGAGGTTCAAGACATTTTGGGTTCTTAGAAAACTTTGGTTTATAACAAAAATGTATGAAACGCCTAAATCAGCCCATTTATAAATATTCTTCAGGAGTGATCTTGGCTTTGAAAAATAGCCTGTTTACTCTTCCTCGTAAAACCTCTGAGGATGGATTTCCAAACTGTATACATAAAGGTTGCACAACCAGTTCAGACTAATTAGGAGATATCTTGAATTACATGATATTTAGCTGGTGATAACAGGAGGGTCACATGTAATTAAATGTTATAAATGAGTGTTCTGACAAAAATTAATGACATTCAGTATCAAAGTACACCAGCTCGTCCTCTCCTAATGAATGTGATTGTGGAATATATGACCCTGATGGGGGAGGCAACCTCCAATGGCTTAAATTACACCCAGACATTTGAAGCTTTGTGTTTGGTGCGTTCAACTCACCATGATAATATGTTGAAATAAACATGTTTCCTTAGTTAGTTTATTTATTGTAAAATTTCAAATTTAAAACCAAATAATAGACACTTTTAATGCTAAATTTGTTTAAAAAAATCCTCCGGGTAAAGGAAAGAAGTCCATGACAAAAAAAATCCTTCAAATTCTCAAGAGGCGAAAAGGTTTATCCTCATTTATTGTCATATCCGAGCATCTTTGTCCATCTGTGAGTGTGTAACAGCAGCTGGTGATGTAAGCTGTGTGCCAGTAATGAACAAATGATTGTCAAAGAACTTGGTTTCATACATTCATACATTAAAAACCTAACCACAGTCTTGCTGCGTTGTGATATTTATATGTTACGATCCTAGAGGAAGGATATAGAACCTCCAGAGATAGTGATACAGCAGGACAACAGCCCTGAGGTGTCAGAATACACTCACAGAGGGAGGAAGTATCAGACAGCTTCTTGACCTTAAGGTCTCTGTGTTAAAGTCTGCAAAATCGACAGAGAACACTATCAACAGTGAGCTCATGAAAACACCAGATAGTCTCATCCAGTGGGGACTGTGTTCAGCTTTTTTTATTTTTTTTTTAAATGAAGCAAAAATCATGTTATCAATTGTTGTGGGGCTCCATGCAGAAACTTAAACTTGTCTGGGCAGAGAAGACGAGCAGAGTGGGGGAGTGGGCGATAACCTGGAATGGCCTCCAGCCCACACAGATAACCGCTTCCTACAACAGGGAGATAACCAAGGTCAGTGCAGCTTGTTGAAGACAAATTGTACTTCAAGTACTTTGTGTTTCTTTTTCACTGAATCAATGAGAAATACTGGCTTTTTAGACGGATTATCATTATTAGGAATTGTTTCACATTGTAATAGATCATCACTAAGTAAATAAAATGAACTTAAAAACACTAAAATTCTTCATTCAGCTAGTTTTCTTTTCTTAAGTATCTTTTGATAATATTTTTGATGATTATTATATCCAATTTCAATTTTTTCCAGCAATTACAATGGGATTTACTCTTTTGCAGTTCAGCTAATTTAAAAAAATAAAAGTGTAGTGATTTATTTATAGTGAACCAACATAATTTCAACACAATCTGCTTCTTAAACCTTCAACTCTTTTTCTTTTTAGTCTTTTTTCCTACATCACTTTCCAGAAATGACTGTATGCAGTATAAATATCCTCGGACACAATATATCTAATCAAAAACAATACTGCTGTAATTAGCTTCACACAGATACACCCAAAACTTGTACCATTGTTACAATTTGTGTTTGTTAACACTTTGTACAATACAAACTAAGCAACAGATGTTATAATAATTGTCCAATCAATGGAAAAGGGGGAAAAAGTCAACATATAGATCAGAAAATCCCAAATCATTTTTTAACTTTTAACTTTTGGCCTTTTGCTTCTTGGATGCATCTTCATTTCATTTCATTTCATTCAAAAGAACATGGGACACAGGTGCAGAACACATTAACTAACTTTAGAACACATTCACTAACTTTTATTACATTGTAAATACTTAATATTGCTTCTAAATGTAACAATCATGACAAAATGATTATGCAATATGAAAACTTTCATTTTTAACTGCATATAAATCTTGATGGACTTAAGTCTTTTAATAATTTTAACCAGTCACACTGACAAAATTTAAATGAGCATTTCTGCTTTAAAAAAAGCAGTTTGCATAAAACTACAGTTGAGTTTAGTTGCTACATCCATGACAAGAAGTTGCAGTCCCCTCCTCCTGTGTGTCTTTCTTTCATTTGGTATTTTTCATTTTAATTAACTTTTGCCCTGTTAAAATATTGATAAAATAAAAGTACTTGGCATGGTTAGACATGAAAGAAATCTTAAAGAGGCCATTTCATACAAATTTCAGGACTTTGTGGTTATTTCTTGAGTATTAACCTGTAATATGAAACATTTTATATCTAAAAAACGTTAGTAAACACTTATCAACAGACCTTTCAATCTGTCTGCATTAAAGTTCTGGTGGTTCCGGCTCCTTCCGTCAGGCCTCGAGCAGCAGCTCATTCATATTCATTATTCGAATTTGCTGGACTCAGATTGGCTAACAAACTAGCCTATCAGAGCAAGGTATACTGTTTCCTGCCCAGCTGCGCATGGCAACGTCAGATGTTGTGTCTTCCTGTTTGCTACGTTATGCAACAGTTTTTAGCCAGCAGCATGCTAGGCGTGGTTTCAACTGCGGGATCTGCCGAAAACTAACGAACAAAGGAGTTGTGATGAAACAGATACAGGCTGTTCGGACTCGGGAGAACTCGGGTTTTATCGCCACCCGCGTAGTTTGAGAGATTAAAACTGAAAGAGAAGTTATTGACCTGTTTTCACACCCACTATGACGGTAAGAACACCTGTGGAGCTAAAATATTCAACAGAAACCTCAGAAAAAACATTTTTAATGAAAGGGCCTCTTTAAAAACTAAATCACTAAGAAAAAAACATAAAAAAAGAGTTCAAATACAAATCCTGGAAGTTAATAACTTGATCATATGTTTTTAAAAGTTTGGGATTAAAAAACACCTAAATAATATACCATAAAACAGATGTAACAAATTGTTTTACCCCTTAAAAGGTTAACATTATTTATTGAAGTTATCAATGGATAGTATATCTGTCTTTTAAGTATTGCAAACCCCCTCTCGGAAGACAAGTCTCAGAGAGGAGATGAGCAGTTTGTTATGTTAAGGACTTTTAGACACATCAGTAGTTCACGTCTTCTAGGTCAAACATAGGGCTCGTGAGCTCTGAGTCAGACTCACTATGTCAGACCTTGACACTGGCCCAAACTGTGCTCAACCATGTAAATCTCTGACATACATTATGCAGATGATGTCTAGAATAACATCAATAAATCTGGTAAAGGGGGAAAGATGGAAGGAAAGGAGGTGGCCTGTGGAAAAAAGTGAGACAAAACTCAAACGAGTATTTCATTTTGTTTCGAAGTGTTGTGGAGAAGCCTCGGCATGCGCTTGCTTTACATCATAGCGTGATGACTTTACCACACAGCCTTCGTTTCCCTTCAGACTCATCCATCTGCGGGTCTTTAGTGCAGATAAGCGGACAACAATAGATCAGAGTTTAGTCCGGAGAGGCGTGTCCTCACTGTCCTCACTTCTTCATAGCAGAATAATATCTGACTGGTTTTGAAGAGAAATGGACAGACGTGGAGGCCCTTCAGTTTACACTGTGTTCACAAAGTGTGTGACATTCTGTGCTGGACAGTGAGATTCGGATGCGTTTCTGTGTTACAAACATGTACATCGATCACTTGCCTCAAAGTTCAGAGGAGTTATCACCGATTTATACCAAAATTCCCCTGCAAGTCTTGATTTGCGATAATGTGATAAACAATTTATTTCTTTGTGTCGTTACAGTGTCAACACTCATTAATCGCAGAATATTAAATCCATGCATGTAGTATGCTCTACAAATGTGGATGCAGTTCCTCAACAAATATGGTTTTATTAATCATTTGTGCAAGAATCCCACAACAAAGTCCAATTTTATGAAAACCAAGTTATTCCAATCTGCTAGCTCAAGTTTCAATAAACAAGCTTCTATCAGCGAAGCATTTTGTGTAGTAATCAGCGGAGACGTGGAAACGTCTTGCTGCAGATCCCTCTGAGATGCTGCTGATGGACTGTTTGCTTGGACTGTGCTCCTGCTATTGAGAAGTGATGACGGCCAGAGGGAAGTCATCAGTCAGAGTTAGCCCTCGCTGCCGGTGCTAACAGGTGTGAATGTGTCGCCGTATTGGTGTCTGTATGGAAATGCACATGTTCAGCAGCTGCGAAGGGAGGTTGTGTGTTTATGTGTGTCCTCCTGGTGGAGCAGTGGGATTATCCTCTGAGGGAGGAAGCTTGGTATCCCTACGCTTCTTTTCTGGAAATCTGTCAGTGCTGCAGCTCCGCAGGGTCTCAGTGCTTCGATACATGAATCTACCTGTCAAAAAAATTATGCTCCTCAAGGTCTAACTATGTTCTGAAGGGTGAAGTCCATATGTTGTTAAAGTCAAAAGGTTCTAGACCTTCGTTACTTTTTTGTCTAGTAAGACCTCCTCTATGCTTGGACGGTCTTTGCAGGGCCTGGATGATGTGCTATGAAGCTTGACGTGGGTTCATCATTGCATGTGACAATTGACAGTTGACAATTATTTTGAACATATTTTGAACATATTGTGATTTATCAACATAATGGCTGCATATCAGAGTTCTGGTTGGTGCCTGGGGGGTCTGATAGCAACATATCCATGACATTGAGAGTGCTTATTATCCACATGCTTAGGCTATGATCACATCATGCCATCAGTGTCATGCTGGCATGGTGTAACATCACCCAAAAAATTCATGCCAGAACGGCTTTTCCAAAATTCTCATGATTCAGCCAAATACGTAATGTAAGGTATGCCATGCAGAGCAGGGTCATCCAGTTAGGTGGTGCCTGAGCTTTACTGCTTTCAGAAATGCTAGCATGTCCAATTCAAATTTAAAGAGTTTTAAATGGTGACAATGTTCTGTTGTCACATTAAAATCCTTCCGTTTCTCCGAACTGTGAGCCCACTGTCTGCTGCAAACAGCTGGTAGCTGGTTGCGGACAACTTCATAAGCACAACACAACAGTTTGCTATAAGGAAACTAATGCATTCAGAAGAAAACAGTATTAAAATCCTTCAAGATTCAATTTGTTGAGTGGAAAGTCAATGCAAATACCATTTATATATGTTAGAGTAAGTAACATACAATAGTGAGATGATATAATGTGTATTTTGAATTACAAAGGGGTGTATGTAACAGCTGATCTATGTTTGAGATCATGGGGTGGACATCAGACATCTGGACAATGATCAGGACATTGACACATAATGCAACAGGCAGTATCTTATGTTTGCTAGTGACTGTGGTGCACTGACAGCATCTCACACACTCAGAGTTCTGCTGTGTGGTTCTGTGTACCTCTTTCCCCAGAGACGTCAGCCTGTCTAAACATCACATCCTGAGGAAGACGATGGATGCCAGGAGATGATGACATGCCTGCGGTGGGACAACATGAGGTAATCCGCGCTCTGGGGAACTCCTCCCTGAGCGCTTTCATTTAGGGTTTGGCAACACATGCAGTCAGCGTTGCAGAATGGTCGAGGTCTTTTCGTTTCTGTCTTTTCTGCCCGGGCGTTTTCCACGCTATCGTTGACGTCAATAACTTTTGGGTTTCCTTTTGATTCTATAAATGGATCTTTTGGTTTTCCCAGGGATTTTTAAATTCATGCACCATCATGTTTTATCACATCAATGAGATCTGACTTAAGACACTTAATCCATCTAGTTCTGGTTGCTATAAACAAGCAGAAGTAGAACTCCAACAAAAAAAACCAAAAAGCTGATCAGTGGATAAATTTAACTTCTCATTACCCGCTGTTTTCTAACCACACTGTGACTTAGACAGAAAAGTTCAGTTTTTCTGATGTTTTGATTTTAAATTATTATTGATGTTGAAAATTCAAAAGTCTCACTGACAGAAAACATGCACTTCTCCCTTAGTGTGGCTTTTACCCATCCTGCAGTACCTTCAATGATCTTGTGATGGCAGTCTAGCTCTACTCAGTAGGATGCAGTTAGCTGCCTGACAGGTTTTTAAATGGGCTTCTGTCCCAGCATGTTCAGCTCAGGAAAAGGAGTCTTTCAATACGTTTATTTAGATGTATTGACACCAGATGTGCCCAACCTCTACACTCCCAATACATGGGCAATAAAGTTCACATAGTAATTGACCATCTGAGTAGCCGGCATAGTTTCTAGGCAGTCAGCCATTAAACAAATGCATAAAAACATTTCAGGTTTGTAGCTTGGTTCATTTAATACACACAGATTTCTCTCAATATTTTGTCATTCAAGGATAAACATCAAAACAACATTTTATTATGTGATTTCTGCATATCAGTTATGATCCAAGTATTTAATTCATGGGTTATGAAACAATGTTTGGTTTAAAGAATGCTTTGTTATGGGTGGTAACAAACAAAATGAAACAATACCAAAATAAACACGCTCTGTCTAAATGCTTGAAAATGTCTCTAAAACAAGTTTTTTTATACCGGTGCAATTATTTACATTGAAATGTTCTTTACATGTTTCTTTTTCTTGGTTCACCACTTTGACAGATAGTTGTAAATATGCTTATTTCTCCAACTGATAGCAGTTTAAGGTCAAAGGTTATCAGCTGAATCCATCCTCCTCAGATAGTGTCCTTGATAACCTTCGGCTGACTCAGTGTGGTCCCGTCAACATTTGAGCAAGTTCAGTTCCTCTGACATGTGGGTGAACTGGTTGTCTTAGTTTTTTCTAAAGTTTTCTGTTGTGAAAAATAAGAATGAGATGCAGCTGAAAACTTCTAGAGCAGGTTGCAGATGAGTCTAGTTTGGAATTTTGATCTGGTCATTTTCTGATGTTACTTTATTACATCTCACATTAACCAGGTAATAAGACTGATGGGAGTTTTTCATTCTAACCTTGCAGTTGTTTAGCTGTTATAGCTTAAATTTGACAGTTATTTAAGTAGAAGTTTAAAAGGTTGTCTAGAGTTCACAAGTTTCAACCTGTGGTGTCCAGTCTTAAGCCTCGAGGGCAACTTTCCTGCTCCAAAACACGTCATTCAGTGTTCAAAATACCTGTTCAGCATGTCCTCAAGTTCTGCAGAAAAACTATTAATCATTCACGATTCGGATTATATGTCTTGGAACAGAGAAACACCTACAACATGAAGGATAAAGGCCCTTGAGGGCCACAACCGGACAATACTGGGGTAAACTGTGGCTGAGTTGATTTTCCAAACTGTCCAACTTTTTTTTTATCAAAACCCTTTAATAAAAGTTCAGTTGTGTATTGCCAGAATATTGGAATCGCCTTATCGTGAATTCTGAAGGCAACTTTAGTTTATGCTCAATAGTTGGTAGGTTTAAAGAGTTTACACATGCGTAAAGATCTGGATCGCAGGTTGTCCATTTCAGGGCCTAGAGCCAAAAATCCGGAGCATCCACTTTTGATCTTTGACTTTGTCCCTTGTACACAGATTCCTCTGGATTCTGTAAAACTTGTGCTGACATCATTCAATGTAGATGGTGGGATTTTCAAGTCTTCATAATGAATGAATTTTATACTTATAAACATTTTTCTCAGATTGTTCTTCAATTTTCAGATTAGGATTGAAGCGTTTGAAAAAATGGTATAATTTTTCCAAATTTGATTTTCTGATATGTCATTTATGTTGTATTGGGAATAAAATATGGGTTCATGAGATTTGCAAATTATTGCATTCTGTTTTTAGTCATATTCTACATAGTGACAGCGTTTTGCAGTCCCTCTAGGATTTCGCGGGCAATTTTTATGATTGTTAAGGAGAAAAACACCAGATTTCGCAGCCTGTTTTTCAAAAAGTTGCAAAAAAGTTGCGTATTTTTTTCAGTAGAATGTTAATCTTTAAGGCTCCTATCATAATTATCTGATCTTATGATGTCCAAACTGAATGTAAAATTTTATTTCCATTATTAAAACAACATGAATTTGTCCAGGATGAGTCCAAAAAGCCAATTCACTAGCTGTGCATTGCTGATTCTAAATGAGTTTAGAGAAATATGTAAACTAAATAAGATTTTTCCCACTTTAAAATAATGGTAATTTAAAATACTGAAACAATAAAGAGTTCAAGTAAAACAAAAAAATAATGTTTCCTATATTTTATTTTATAATGCAAACAATGGCATTGTAAGTAATTAAGTTTTTTGTTCTGTGGTCGCTATCGCTCTGGAGGCAGCCGCTTCGGTCACAGTAACTTGTTGAAGGGGGTGTGCGTTTGCTTGAAGTCTCCTCATGTGTTTTGTGCTGCTGAAATGTTTGTCAATCGACGGCTTGCGCTTGTGTTCAATAACAACATCGCACTTTGAACAAAAAAGTTTACCCCCGCTCTCGTGAAGCAGCGTTGGGAACTGTTGAGCGCGGTCTGTTGCTGATATTTTTGTTGGCAAATGTAATTTATTATTGTCTCCCATGTCGCTCGTGTCTCCATTCTCCCGGCACAGGATAAAGACAGGAAGTGACATAGGGGTTCTCTTCTTCTGTTCTGAAAAGCTAAGCCAAGCCTCTGCAGAAAGTACTTGTGCGAAAACTAACAGAAACATTAGGGAATAGGCACAAACGACTCATTTTTCAGGAAAGTTGGTGGAAAGTTGCGGTGTTTGGAGGAAGTTGCACGAGTGCGCTGATTTCGCGGAGTTTCATTGAAGTTGCATTAATAGTTGCGATCGCAACATCGCAAAATCCTGGAGGGACTGGTTTTGGAATTGAGGTTGTAAAATTCTGGAATGGGGAAGATTAATTCATATTTCAATTGCAACGTTTGTTTTCTGTTTTTTAATTTGATGCAAAAAGCATTTGAAATGTTGCATCTCATGGAATCAACATGAACCTTTTTCTCAAGAATTCATATATAGCTAACAAACAATAAGATATACAACAGTATGTATTCAGACTTATAATCTCATTTACACAAGCTGCCTTTCCTTCCTCATTACTGCTTGTTGTCATGTATCTTAAAATAAATGTGCAGATCCAAGCTTGTGATTGGTCTTTTCATGCTAACTCTGGTAAGAAGATCTTGTTAAAATGTACCATGCGATCCTAAAATTGTGGAATTTGCTCAATAGTAAATGTTTCTGGTAACACATCTAGTAGACTGATGGATGTAAAGCCATTGTTACTGAGTAAACACTTTGGTTAACTTTGCCAGTGATTGTGTGCACAGATGGCCACAGTTAAAGAATTTCACAGAAGTCCTTTTGGAGTTATGAGTGAAACTAAATTGAGCATGTGCATCTGCACAATTGAGAATGCACAAACAGCTGCAAAACAAATTTGTGCAGATTCAGGATTTGCAGACATTTCAGTAGCAAAAGATCACAACAAATAGAAGCAAACACAAAAAGTAAATAACTTTTTGTACTTCAAAACTTTATTTCAGAAAGAAAAAAAAATGTTTACAAACAGTAGGATTGAATCGTGTGCATGAACATAATGTACAGGACACTCAGCAGGATGTCTTTTATTACTTGTATAATGTGGGTTCAAATCATTTGTCCAACAGTAGTTGAAAATCTCCTTAAGTTCTTGCAGGCAGGATGGGGGCTGAGACTTGGCCCGTGTTAAAACACCAATGTGGGCCCAAGGTGCCATTAGTGGCTGTGGAGCAGCTGGAAGTGATTCCAAAAACATGGCGAGAAGGAGGCAGTTTAAAAACCACATGGTTTCAGCTCGAGTTTTCACACTCATCTTGAGTTTATAAGTGATGACTTCGCCCAGCCTCAGTGTGACTTTGTTTGCATTTGACAAGACAACATCAGGGAGAGAATTAAAGATGTGCAGCTGTAGTTTAATGTGCCCCATACCAGCACAGCTACTGTATTGAAGGTGTTAATGGGCTTATGGAGGGTATGTGATCCCACATGGAGGGTTACGGAAGGCCATGTGCTTCCTGTCTCTGACCCAGAGAATTTGTTTTTGGGTGCTCATGGTGTCGCCTTGGAAACTGCTCCAAAATATGTAAAAAATGTTTTGATTTGGAGTCGTACCTTCTTGTGTTACACTTCCAGAATCTCAACTAAAAGCAGCTTAATTTTATTCTCTATTGTTATAAAATTTGTTATAAAAAAGGGGATGAGAAATTTGATTTTTGAGTTAGTGAGACTGAACATTTATTTTGAAACTTTTGTGCTTTAGTCTCTCTTATTCAGAAAAAAAAGAAAAAAAATATGGACAGTTTTATTTTTAAAAAACGCCCAGCTGAACAAAATGTCTTTTTCTGTCTCCTTTAATTACAAGAAATGACTTTAAGCACTAAAATAAAATCACAGAAACACACACATTCATATGTTTTTTAATGAAACTATACCTACAGTATAACTACACCTATTGATAGCAGCTAAAAGTCTGCAAAAACAGCATTATATTGTATGAAACAAGTCTGAATTCGCCCTTTAAACTACTATGTACAACCTTTCTGTGCACCCCAAAGTGCTGGTCAGAACTAAATGACCATTATTCAGGGTTAAATTCACCAGATCTAATAAGCTGTGAGTAAATTTAAATTTATCAGATTTGTCATGTTATTATCCAATCCGACTCACACATTTTTTCGTCTCAGTTCGTCACACACACACAGACACACACAGGTTGTTACTGTAGACTGAAACGAGGGCGGTACAGTGTCAAGCTAATCAGCTTGTTGTTTCCATCTCTTTGAACATAAACGGCTCTAATGGCACACAAATGTAACCAGTTTTGTTAATAGCTGAGCAGCAGATTTGTTCCGTATCTCTGTGATGTCTATCTTAAATTTTTGCAGTCCATTTGCACAAAGTTATAGCGGTCAGAGATTTGGAGCTGTTTAACATTGTTCTCTGTTACTCAAGAGCTCCAACCTCCACGGCAACTATAACGATCAGATTATAATCATCCAGTGATTTCAACTCAGGCCATTAGCGCTTTAAATTCACAATGGAATGATCTCAACATACGCAATGAATGGATGAATCACGGTTATTTTTCGATAAAAATATGGTAGTAAATGTAAAAATGATTTGTGTTGGTTCCCAGGACCCAAACTCAAATTCACACAATGTTCTGGTTCATTTCATTCACTCGCAGATTCACTGTAAACACTTTTGTTCCTCCTCTGAGGCTTATAATCAGCAAAGAGGTGATACGGCGTTCCATGAGTGTCTCTTGTGAGGTCTGAGGGGGCGGGGAGGCGCTTTACTAGCAGACTTCTTCCACACTGCAGAAACATTCAGCATGACATGATTTAAATCTCTCTCAAATCAAACCAGGGCCTCGATCTGGAGACCAGCTTCTGACTGCTAAGAAGTTGCATCACCTTTAAGCTCAAGCAAATCCTGAGAGGCCATGTGCTACAGTCAGAAAGTGTATTTCCTTCTCAGAGAAGTCATGCGGATTTTAAACTGCATACGGTTCCACTGCATCAATATAAAACAGACTTGTGCAAATGTTTTTATTTCTGTTCTCAGTCTTATTAATTCTTTCTTTTAGGAAACACATTAAATCCAAGGATTTTATTGTGAAAGGCAAAATTGTCTTTTAAAATTGTTTTATTTATTTTCCACCCCAAAAATAGACACTTATTTACTCAACAGCATTTTTTACAATACAGGAAGTAGATTTACAGTCTTTACGCTAGTTCAACCTACAGTACATGCAATAATGTCCTGAAATCAGTTCCACATTTTTATTTGAAGTACATTTGATGTGAAAAAGTCACCAAGAATTTTTAGTTATTTGAAAGAGGATCAGGTTGAACCACAACCTAAATTTCTTGAAGTTTTTAATAATACTTAATACTTTGAATCCATCTTTTTTTTTTTAAAACATAATTCAACTGCAAATATATAAAAACTTTATCTTTAAAGAGGCCATTCCATTAAAAACAGGTTTTCTGAGGTTTCTGTTGAATATTTTAGCTCCACAGGTGTTCTTACCTTCATAGTGGGTGTGAAAACAGGTCAACAACTTCTCTTTCAGTTTTTATCTCTCAAACTACGCAGGTGGCGATAACACCCGAGTTCTCCCGAGTTCGAACAGCCTGTATTTGTTTCGTCACAACTCCTTTGTTCGTTAGTATTTATCAGCTCTTGCAGTTGAAACCACACCTAGCATGCTGCTGGCTAAAAGCTGTAGCGTAAAACGTATCAAACAGGAAGAGATTACATCTGCTGTTGCCATGCGCAGCAGGGCAGAAAACAGTATACCTTGCTCTCATAGGCTAGTTTGTTAGCCAATCAGAGTCCAGCAAATTCGAATCATGAATATGAACAAGCTGCTGACGAAGCTTGAAGGAAGGAGCCAGAACCAGACGAATTTTAATGCAGACAGATTGAAAGGTCTGTTAATCAGTGTTTCCTGACGTTTTTTAGATATAAAATGTTTCATATTACAGGTTAATACTTAAGAAATAACCACAAAGTCATGAAATTTGTACAAAATGGCCTCTTTAGGGATTAATGATTTATTTTACAAGACAGGGTAACAATTTCAAACTGCCATAAACAGGTCGCATTGATCCTTGTCTCCTTCCCCTGGGGTAATATGGGGTATCAGGCACATTTACACCCCATCTCCAACACTCGGGCAGAAACATTTTTGTTTTTAACTCACGATGTGTTTGTAGAACTGTATGAACATTTAAATATTTTCTAAAGTGACTTTCTGTCAGCAGATTTCTCTAAATGAAAAGGTCCATTCAGTGTAAGAACAGGCGTATCCTGCCCAACATCAGCTGCTGAGTCTTGGTTCATAAAATTTTCAAACTGATGGTAAAAGTTTTCCACCCTGATCTGTTTTTATCTACTTCTGTTGTGAAATGTGTCACTTTTTTTGTGTTAATGCTCATTGCTAGGTAGATCTCAGATATTAAGGCCCCATTTTGTTTTTTTAAATCAAATGAAAAGTTCTGTTTACAGCAACATTTTGCTGGCCGTGAACATGACAGTCTGAGAAGTGGTGAGTGCAGTGGGAGAGACACAAAGGTGGATGTATTTCACTTTAATTTCCTCCAAAGACGGCAACTTCTTTGGCTGCTGCAGCTCTCGGAAGTTCAAGATAAGAAAAATAGAGAGTTTCTTGGCAGAGAAGGTTCCGTATGAGAAATGCATAATCTGCTGAAAGAGTCTCTTTAAGAGAGTTTGTAACTTTATATCTCAGAAAGAGTTTGTGTTTGTTGTACTGCTTGATGCCACGTTTGTGCAAGTTTTCTGGACATTTTTCAGGGACGGAGTTGGGTGTCTTAAAAACTGATTGATTTGAATTTCAAAAGTTTTAGTTTAATGTACATTTATTTATTTATTTATCTTTAATTCTTCTGCTGTGTGTGTTAAGAGTTGTGGTCCGTTGTTTAGAGAGCTTTGACGAGCTTTGTGAATTGCTTTGTTTTAGACCACTTAGTCCAATGCACTCAGGTAGATATGGTCACTATAGTCCAGATGGTCGAAAACTATTTTAACCAGATTTTCCCTCTCAAAATTGACACTTGACATATAAACAGGATCGACTTTTTTTCACGTATATACGGTATAAGAAACAAACAAACAAAAAAAGCAATAACAAAAACAAACAAACATAAAACTAAGAGAGAAAACACAGAAACTTAAGCAAGTTACTATAGGTGAGTGAAAGTACATTGCAGTAATATATTCAGCAGATGAGTTAGGAATATGTTATTTTAATATTGTAATTCATATATCCATGTATTATTGTTGAAGAAAAATCAGTAAAGCCAAGGGATGATTTTCTTATTTTGAAAGGTTTAACTATCAGAAAGACAACAGAGTGCATCTGTCTGTTGGCTGTGATTCAGACTGTGGCAAAGTTTTTGAAACTCTTTAAAACTTGGACGGGTGCCACACTCGCTTCTAGTGAGCTGATGTTGTGATCTATGAAAAAAAGTGTATCGTCAACCTCTGAACAGGACTGTGATAATGGAGAAGATAATAAAGAAGCATCACGAGCAGCAGGTAAGTCTGGTTTGCTGGGTTTTTAGTTGTTTTTCGAGAGACCCATAGTGCATAGTTTGTTGA
Source organism: Pachypanchax playfairii (assembly GCA_006937955.1). NCBI lineage: Eukaryota > Metazoa > Chordata > Actinopteri > Cyprinodontiformes > Aplocheilidae > Pachypanchax > Pachypanchax playfairii. The sequence continues at coordinate 2,013,791 of SSNP01000090.1, forward strand.
AATCCTCCAGATGCTCCAGATCGGTATTGCAATTCAGTTGTAATCCACAAAATATGGAATAAACAAAGGAGAATAGTTTGGGGAAAAGTTTGTCTCGCTAGCACAGCTGGGTTGCCATGTTGACTCATCACAGTGGCACCAGCGTCACCACTTCCATCAGAATTTTTTTCTTAATGTAGTACTTTTCCAATCCAAAGTAACATATTAATGTTTTGGTATAATGATACAATGGCTGTATTGATACTCTTGACCAGTCTCCTTCCAAATTGTTCCAAAGAAACACAACTCACAGACACCACATTGTGTTAAGAAATATTTTTACAACCATGAGTTTTAAGATTCTGCCGAGCCAAATTGCCACTATATTTTATTTCTTAGTACAAAAGAGGTGTTTGGAAAATGCTGCAAAAATACAATGTCTGTGGTTGTTGCCTCCAATAATGAGGGCAACTAGTTTAAAAGCAAGGAAATGCATTTTGGTGGAGGATTATTAACCAAGGCCCTGAGAGGTAAATGTTTGCAATTAACACCTGGTAGACTGGTGTTGTCAATGTTATGAGGTGAGTGATATGAGGCAGATCATGGCTTTAACAGGTGGAAGCAGAGGTCAGGAGGTAGAAGGTTCTAGAAAAGACCATTGTCAAACACGTGAAGCAGGAGAGGTAATTTAATTTCCCTTTCTGGCCACTGGTAAACTCAGATGGCTACCTACACAGAAGCTGCAAGTTAGCAAACAAACAGGGTGTGTTTGGAGTAATGTAGATTCTTATGCCATTAGTACAAGTACTTTTTCTCCATTTGTAAAAAAAACAAAACATGAAAAATGCTGAATTACTCGTAACCCGCCAGCTGGTGGTGAGAATGTGCACATTAAGAACAAATTAAAATGCCGAGAAGGAACTTTTAGCTTGGCTAAAGATTCTTCCAAAACAATTATAGCCTTTTTTTTCTCTATTTCAGCATGCGTACAGAGTTTAATGGCAACAGATTCAGAAATAAGGGAAATATAACAGCAGGTAAAATGTTCTATTTTTGTTGTTTTGCTTTTTGGGGAAGAAGATTAGGACAGCTACACTGTTACATCAGTTTCATAAATGCTCTGTTATTCAAGTCCAGATGGATTAACAAAAAACAAGTTTTTCAAATTCTACAATCTGGCTGTTGCAGGTTTCTGACTGTAAAAGGGAGACAACTTTTTACGAAGTGGCACCTCACCCCTCTTTTCCACCGGACACATGATACGCGGTTGATAGCCACCATCAAAGAGGCCCTTCCATTAAAAACGATTTTTCTGAGGATCCACAGGTGTTCTTACCTTCATAGTGGGTGTGAAAACAGGTCAACAACTTCTCTTTCAGTTTTTATCTCTCAAACTACGCAGGTGACGTTAAAACCCAAGTTCTCCCGGGTTTGAACGGCCAGTACTTGTTTCATCACAACTCCTTTGTTCGTTAGTATTTGGCAGCTCCCGCAGTTGAAACCACGCCTAGCATGCTGCTGGCTAAAAGCTGTAGCATAAACACTTAGCAACCAGAAGACGTTTGGTGCACTGTTGCCATGTGCAGCGGGGCAGGAAACAGTATACCTTACTCTCATAGGCTAGTTTGTTAATCAGAGTCCAGCAAATTCGAATAATGAATATGAACGAGCTGCTGCCCGAAGCCTGACGGAACGAGCAGGATGAAGCCGAATTTTGACGCAGACAGATTGAAAGGTCTGTTCATCAGTTTTTCCCCAACATTTTTTTTTAAATGGCCTCTTTAACGTCAATGGGACCATTTTCACCGAGCACCAAGCAACGCGAATACGACGTGTCTCAAAAGCGTAGTGTTGTTGCCTTTATGTAGCAGTTTTACTTTTTTATGCACTATGCTTCTAAAAAGTGTCAAGCTCAGCAGTTTAGTTTATACCAGACAGGAAATCAGGCGTTCTTGGAAAGTACCTGGAAGTTTCAAATAAAAGACATGTGCAGTTTTCCGTTTGCTTGACTAAAAAAATATACATTATCTGTGTTTGAAGTCCATAGATAGTGTGAAGATAAACCAAATACCTTCTGGATACATGTTATCATCTCTCTCCCGGCTTGTTGTTGTGTGTACTGATGAAATCGTGTGATTTTGCTATTCTCCTGTAATTTCGTGATCTCCTGGGACAAGCTGGATGGAACGCTTTTGCGGGTGATAGGTGTTTAAAACTAGCGAGACACACGGCTGATTTCATCAGAAAAACGTACCGCGCTGCTTCCATGTCCGGTGGTAAGGAGGGGTACTGAGGTTACTGAAATGTCTTGAAAAATTAAAAACGAACACAGCTTCCATTCGGCCCCCTTGTTTGAACAACAGGAAGAACATGTGGTCTGACACTGGAGGAGTGATCGAGATGACTATTCATACAGGAGGGAACAGATGAATGACGTGAGCCAGTTGCAGCAGTCAGTGGCACAAAAAACAGACATGAAGAAAAGCACACAGGCAAGAAACAAAACCAAAATGTTAGAATATGACCAAAGAATAACTGAAATAGACATCTGAAAACAGCCTAGCATCTTAAAAAGAAACAAAAAAAAAACACCCCAGAACATTAACAAATATCTTGAGTTGTGTAGATGGAGCATCAGTGTTCACAGGCTGATGTTGGGATGTTTGGATTTGAGAGTCACGTGTGTCACTAGCTACGTTTACATGGGCACATTTAATCGGAATAAACGCCCAATCGTATAAAAAAGACGTCATGTAAACATGTCAACCCGAATGTTTTGATCCGATGCAGCCTGATCCGAAAGAAATTTCCTTCCGATCGAGAGGGGTGGTTTTGTCCGATCTCCATTCGGATAGACGTGCATGTATACACCCATTCGGAAAGAAAGGGTGAAAAGAGCCCTTTGCGCATGCGTACAACTTCAGCGTGACGTCTTTCCACTTTCGCAGACTCAAGTAGAAAACATAGCGGGAGGTAAACAGAAGTGGTCTGCTGGTGCAGTCATCCTGTCATCCTGCTCTCCTCTCCTGTGGTGGAGGAGCAGTAGCAACATGTATTCAGCCTCTAGCTTGGTTAATGCGACCAGTAAAAACCCAAACATAAAGGTAATCACCTGCAGAAGGTTCATATTGGGGATAACGTGAGTCAGCTCGAGCACACGATGGGGCGGGAAAGACGTGCAGAAAGGACGGAGTTTGTTTACTTTTTTTTTCTTCCCCCGGAAAGACAACTCGCTGTGCGCATGCTCAACTCATTTAACCTGATTGAGTGCTTGGTGCATGTGTACTCATGACATGATCAGATCATTTCAGTTAGTGTCCATGTAAACAGGGATTTGGGAATTCAGATCGACCAAGATTTAAATCAGATTGGGGAAATTTGGCGCATGTAAACGTAGCCACTGACCCACCTGCCCATCTGTGAGTTCAAGCATTCAGATTTGAGGCAAAGGTACTCCTTTAAAGTGTCCTCTGTTGCACTTAACGTTTTTAATTAAATTTTCTTCCACTCTAATCCTTTAAACTGACCCTTAGCAGCAGCAAACTTGGTGGTTCATCAAATTTATTTCTCTTTAATAACTCACGAAAGAGAGCTCTTTTACTTTAGACTGGTCTTTCACGGTTCTCCAGAGACTTGTATAGCTCTTTTGTCCAGTATGTAGGCTGTGGTTCTGCCCTGCATGTCTAGACAGAGGAAACGGGAGAAATATACGCCAGCACGTATGGTAAAAGGACTCATTCTGAGGGGAGGAGGTTTAATTACTTTTTCCTTCTAGATAACCTCTTACTAACTGGCACGTTTACTCTTTTTCACCAGTTGAAGATGTCAAATACATTTTCCACTTTGTTGGAAAATCAAAAATATTGTGGGCAAAATTTGATTCATGCACAAGACATCTGAAACACTTGTGTGACTATAGCGGGGGGGACAGCAGTTGTACCATCTAAATTGTCGCCAATCGTGCTGCTCAGGATGAAGGATTGTGCAGAATTAACAATTCAACCCAATCGGCTGGTTCCGTGGATAGACATTTTTTATTGCTAATTAGTTGATATTTCTGTAAAGTGCCTTGAAATTACATTGTTATGAACTGACACTCTATAAATAAAAAACTTGAAACTTACACAAGAACCCACATGAAATGTCTTTTTACCTTTTTTACACTAGAAAGAAACAGCAATGCATCTCAAAACTACGGTAATACCCTCTGACTGTTCTCTGTGCACTCAGATCAAATGACTATAAACTTTTATTTGACTGACAGACAGAACAGACCATGTCCTGCCTCCTCCCCCCATCTCACCGGCTACTGAGCATCTCTTGTCATCGAGCTTTGCTCTGTTCAACCCACCAATATGTCATGACTGGCAGCGGAGAAAAAATAAACAGCCCTGGATTATGATAATTGGTCGGTCAGCTTCGGCCTGAGTGCACCACTGAAGACACGACCAATTAATCAACTGTTCAGCTGAAACTTTTTATAATGAGAAACAACAATAACCTTTTAACAGATGGGAGTGATTTTCTTCAATTAACTGCCCAACAGGTACGACAACATAACCAATCTAAGAATTACACACACTTCTACCACCCAGGGCAGATTTTTTAAAACTTAATCAGAGATCTTCACTGAATGTAGCTTGTCTTTTTATGTCTTTGTTTAATTTATATTTGAAATGATTCTTACTTTTTAAAGCATTTGAGCTTTTTTGAACATGACATGTTTAAAAAGATTTGTTCAGTAAAACCGCAATAAATTCAATGATAATTGTTGTAAATTGTTGTTAAAAGTTCTAACTAAAGGTCAACCTGTGACGAGTTTTACTATATGTGCAGGGGGTGAATCACATGTCAATCTGATTCCTAATCACTTCGATTATACTCAGACTTTTCAAGCAAGTAAGATCTGTTCCTGTTTGTGTGGCTAAACAGAACATGAAAACCTGATAATGAATGTTTCACTTTAAACTGAGACACACATGACAAATGTATGTTGACACACAATGTTTCTGCTCATTTTTAATCTTAAAAATCACCCAAATGGTCCATGAATAATTTACTAAAACAAGATTGTATTGTTGTATTATTGAATTTTAAATTTGTATGCAGTCAGAAAAAGCACTGAATGCTGAAGTCAGCTTTGAGTACCAGTTTCTGATTCAGGAATTGACTAAAATTGGGTTAAGTTTTACCATCTGAACCAGCTAGCTATATCATACTGTATATCATATCTCAAAAAAAAAGAAAAGAAATGAGCTTGATTAACTGTAAAATGCAGAATGAAAAATGGGGAAAATGTTTATAAACTAGAATTCACATGAACTGCTATACAGTCAACATGCTAGCTGCTAGCTTATCAATCTGGCCTGAGTTGAACTATTTCTCCAAGGTGGATGCAACATATCTTGTTTTAATCGCTTACTTCTTATATTCCCCTTTTTATAGATGAATGCATAGAATTTATTTTATTAGTAATTGTTAAAATATCCTTCATTTCATTTGCTTAACTCATTCAGTGCCACTTTCAGATTTCTATCCCCCTCAGTGCCAGAGATATTCAGCATTTTTACTGATTTTTGAAGGCCCACAGAATATTTTCTCCTATGACTATGTGAATTCGGATGTTTAGTTGACAAAGTTTAGTCTTTCTTCTTTCAAAAACAAAAAATATATATATTTCTACCTCTTTCTGTTATTTAGTAATCTGCAGTACAAAAGAGGGAAATTTTATGAAAATCCACACGTTTCAGGACTAAAAGCCGAGATAAAGAGTGTTTTGTGTAAAGAGGTTATTCAAGCAGATCAGTGACTTTGATGTAAATATTTAATCTTTCAATGATTCATGCAACATCTGAACTATGTTTTACTACTATTAAAGTGAAAAAACAACAGTAAAAAAGTACTTTTGATAGTTTATTTTAAGTTCAAAAACGAGTCATTTATAGACAATTTCAACATTTGAATAAAATATAAGAAAAAAGCAACAGATTTATGATTCAGATAATCTGTGTGTGTGTACGTGTGTGCGTGCATTTGCACGCGTGAGTGCGCGACTTATTCAGTTTGTTCCCGCCCAACGGAGATTTATTTGTGTATCAACACTTACCGTGTGTTTTATGCGGTGAATCGTTCTTTATTTTGGTCCCTGCTGCCTTCAGAAGATCCTAACAGCAGATACTGGTCGGATAAATCCACCTCAGCTTCACTAGAATCACCAGAAGAACCTCAACATCAGGCTGAAGACATCACAAGTCCCAAAATGACGAGCTGGAGCAAAAACTGCGCCACCTTCGATAAAATACTTGTTCCCGTTAGATCTGACAGTCACGCTGGAGGGATTTTATCCATGTAATAAACTCTACCACCTTCTCAATTCCATAAATGCTATACCAGTTTGTAATAACTCTGAACAACAAGATCACTTCCCTGCTGCTTCACAGGCTCTGAATCTCCATCTGTCTTGTCCTGAGAGTCTGGCTCCTCCCCTGCTCGCATTATTACATGGTAAATAAGGGTGATCTCACCCAGAGAAGTGCACCACTGCCCCCTCCTGGATCATATGACTAAATACAGCCTGTAATGAGTTCAAATTCAGCGAGCAGCTGCCCCAGAATGCTTTGCGGGATTTCAGCCAATAAAAGCTGTAGAGATGTCAAGACGTCTATGGCACTGAGCCTTCGGATTCAGTTTGACGTCTATAGACGTCTATGGCACTGAATGAGTTAATAAATAATCTTCCCTGCAGGTTGGCTTGACTCAGTAGCTATATCAATGTATTCATTTCGAATCTGGACCCATTGATGTGAGTTGGACTTGTTTATATACAGTATAGGACATTGGAATGACTTTTGGCATTAATTGACAATATATAAATGAAACTTAATTAAATGTAACTGAACTTAATTTGTGACAGAAACTCCATTTTGTTTAGAGATAGCATTTGCTCTTTTAGGAGAAAAAACAGGTTCAGATGAGAAAAACTCAATTTTAGAGAACACTGTTTAACATAATGATCCAGGACGAGTGTCAGCTTCCTTTCTTCTAGTCAAATTGCTCGTATTTATTTACATCTTAGGTCTCTATGTCCATCAGAAATGAGTGGAAATACAGTTATAGGTGTTTCTATATTAAACATGAGCACATCGGTGCGCCAATCTGGGAAGTTTTATTGTGCTATTTTAGCTATTCCAATGCCGACATCTGGGCTCTCCAGAAGGTTCTTTACCCAAATTCATGAATCTCCAGTCAAAAAAATCAAAGCTGTGAACATTTTTTGCTGATATTACTTACTTGGAGCTTAAATTCAAGAATTTCACCTCTTCAGCACTTCTCACAACTTGCTGAGTTTGAGTCACATAGTTTCCAATACATCAGCTTGATGCTGATTTCGGGAAAACAGCTGTCTGTGGAAGAGTTATTCCAAATTAAGTCTGTGTTTTCCTCCTCTGTGATGTTTGTAATGTCTTTTTTTTGGCAGCATACACAATGTAGTTCTATCTAAATGTTACTCTAGGGTAAAGAAGCCCTGAAAGACAAATTTAAAATAAAAAAAGGGATTAAAAATAAACTTTAAGGACAAAAATCTTTGAAAAAAACATTTCTATTGATTTTGAAAGGAAGAAATTGTTTTTGTTGCATATTAGGGATTCCATACATATTCTATACGATTAATTGAAAAAAGCTACATTTAATTCAAATGTTAATTCAGTTAATATGTAATAGTTTACTTTATGCATATATTTATAAAATATGTATTAAATAATTGTCCTTTCTTAACATTTATGCACCATCCAGCATGTTTTCTATCATTAAAATGTTGTATGTTAATATCAGCCTGTATAATTCAATTTTAAAAACTTTTATGTGAGTCATAAAAGGTATTCAAATGACGTCTTCAGTAAATTTTATATTATTTGGCAGGGGTTTTAAATTTAGAAAAATATGTTTGCATTTTCTCATATTGATTTTGTAACTCTATTTTCAGCAGATAAAAAGTTTGTTTAATTGACACTCAGATTTTGGTTGATATCTTCTTCGGGATAAGAGATTTAAATGTTTGTGTGTCTTATCATTTCAGCAGTAGGAATCAAAGTACTCAGAGAATTTAGATAATTTCAAGGCAAATTTGGGGTTATAACTATGAGTAAATATATTTATAAATCTCAACAGTTTTCAGTGAACATTTAGGTTTATTTCGTTGTGTAGAAGTGTACAGGGGAAACTTTTAATACTGTCAGCTGGGTCAGTCTAACACAACACATGATGCATAGTGTGGTGTTGTGTTTGTTGTGTTTCAGCAGAGATGTGAATTATCTTTCCAGACTTGTGAGGACCAGTTTTTACAGCCTGTTTCACAAATTCTCTGCCCACCCAGGAGACAAGATGGAGTCCGTCTCAGCTACTTTCTGATAGCTTCATCTGTCCTGGTGCTAAATGTTTGTGTCTCTATTATGTTTGCCTTTTTTGTCCCGCACATACTTAGTCTGTTTCCCCCCTTTCGTCTCTTTTCCCCTTTCTCAATCAGCCCCTCTTCCCTCTATGGTGCAATAAAAAAAGCCACTGTGTCAGTAAACCACACTCAGACAGAACCGGGAGCACGTTTGAATGAGCCTCTCTCACCGACTCAATTTCTCTTCCGAATGACCTGGACTGCTGGCGCTAGGCTGGTTGAGTGCGGACTTTGGGAGGAGACAGACTGTAATCTCAGCCATAATCCATTTTAATCAACAATAACACGCTACATCCAGTCCCAGGGTGAGGCCGCAGAACCATTCTGAGCCCCAGATTTACATCTCTGCGAGGCAAACGCTGAAATATGGCTTTGATTTATTCAGGTTTTATTTGGCACAAATTGTCCGAGTTACAGATCACATAGCTCAGCCTTTTCCCCCCAGGCATCCACAGAAAGAGCTTTGACTTGTGTTTAATTGCAAAAGAAGTATGATGTCACAGGAATATTTTTGCCATTACAGCCTACTTTAAGTTTCAATGACAGCTACTCTTAAATTAGTTAAAAATAGGCCACAATTTTATCTAATCTTTTCACGTAAATTCAACAAATTTGGTTAATGGACAGGCCCTAATGGGATTTTTTTAAGGACTGTGTTAAACCCATTTATCTTACTGAGCCTGTAAACATATGCATTGAAAATTTAAAATGTTATTATAACAGTTTTATTGTATTACAGTACATCTTTTAATGTGTTTACACAGCTGTCTGTTTTGTATTATTCTAACACAAACATATAGAAACCACTTCCACAGGAACGATCTGTCATGCCTCTCATTTGAACAAACTTTATCTTTCTAAATCTTAAACTAATATTTTGGTGATTAATATTTCTTCTCATTCCCATTGAAAATCCATTAAAGTAATCCTCAGTCTACTGCACACTTAAAACATACTGTACTTGATCAAACTTTACTTTTAAGGCCTTTTTTCATAAAGTGCATTTACACTAAGTGCTGTACAGCAAATACATATAAAGTTAAAGCAGTACTAAATAACTTTTCTCACCCGGTGGTTAAAAATGGAATTACAACTGTCTCAGACGGCCATTGCTCGAACTGGCTTTGCAGATAACGATGTCGTCAGACAAGGTGGCGTAGTTTGCTTCTTATTTTTAATGACTCTTTTCTTTTTTCTTTCATGTTCTAACATGATGCCAACAAAAAACAAACTCCGATCAGTGAGTTGAAAAAGCTAACTGCTAGCCTTCATAAGCGTAAATGGCAACTGCTGCTACAACAAACAGCTGTAGGTGTAAAACAGCAAATGAACCACTCACTCATGGCCATGACCCAAACCACTGAGTTGTTTGGTGTATTGTAGGGATGCACCATTTCTTTCAAACCAATACAATACCGATATTTGGATCTGAGTACTTGTCAATACCGAGTACCAACACCAATACTTCTACCACACAAAAAAATGCAGTGAATTGGAAGACAGCTTTTATTTTCTTCTCTTGTTGTTACAACAAATGATAATGAACTCAATAAAAAATAAAATATTAATAATAAATTTCTGTGAAATTGTTGCAGATTTTCAACATTTTAAGTACCGATATGAGTACATTATAGTCCTTTAGAGTTAGAGTACATTAGAATGGTGTCAGCCCTGATACCAGGTACCAATATCGGTATCGGTGCATCCCTACATCAGAGGGTCCAGAGTATCTAATATGAAGCTGAACATGTTCTCCAGTTATAGTATCTACTTAGATAAGTTTCAAAACAGTATCTTAAAGTTATAAATATCAATAAATTAAAAATCATAAAAAGCTAATAATATTAAAAACAAGTAAAAAATCACATCAATATTTGTATCCAGAAAAATTTGATCAACAAGAAATGAAACAAATAACTGTAGTCAATAAAATTGTACAATTGAAAGCTAGAAGTTTGATGAACTAAATATATAAACACGTGTGCCCAAATCAGTTGTCTAATTGGAAGCAAATTCATTTTAGGAAGATAAATAAAAACCTATATAAGTACTTTAAATACCAACATCTCTCAGTATGACTCTGTCAACAGTATACAAAGTTAATTACATGAGGTTCTATATTACACCCCTATTACACCAGTTCACCTCTAACAAGTGGCTTCTTTGTTCAGGAAGCCTCCTTCAAGTGACAGGATGTGTTATAATACCACTTGCTTGATTGAAGGTGATAAGTTTTGCGTGCTAATATTTAACTGTATTAAAGCCGAGTGTCCAGCTGAAACCTTTGCCTGCATCCAAATCTCTGAATTGGCTTCTTTGTCTCCCCCCCCGACATCATCAAGGCTGCGGCTGTGTGCTGTTGCTATGGGAACGGGAGTTGGTGGTTCCTAGAGTTTACTGTTTGCTTTGGCTGGACATCAAAGTGTGCGTGTAGGTGGGGATGGATATGGTTGGGGGGGGTTGATCTGACCTGATGTGGGATGGTAGAAATGATACAAGCATCTCGAGGTACACTGTGGCTTTGTCCCACTACCTCATTGGTCCCATGCTGAGGGACGGAATCAGTTTTCCTTTCCAACTCCCGCCTTGTCGTCAACCCAACATGCCGCTCCTGATCCTGACAAGATCTGCATGTGTCACAGTCCGTGACATGACCCCCGCCCTCTGCAACTTCCACCAAACATCACAAATCAGCTTGTTTACTTTGGCGCTCACAGCTGAGTTCCCTGAAAACAGATACAGTGGGCCGCTCTTAATGTGACGATATCAACAGCCTTCCATAAATCAATAAGGCTGCTGTTCACAACCCATAAGCCAACAGATCAGATGACATACCTAGAACACGATGCTGGACGTGACGTGCGAAGCAACCTATAGCTAAGAGTCCACACTTTTATTTGTATTTATCTTCAGTGTGATCAACCTCATCTGTAATTTCGGTGAGGACTAATTCATATTCACAGGATGAGGCCATTTATCACTGTCAGAGTTACAAGACTCGTAAAGCCCCATCAGCTAAAGAAATCCATGTTTTGATAGGCTGCTGTGGAGACAGGCGCAGCTGAGGCGGGGTCCGACGCTGTAGGGGGTCTTATGTCCCGAGGCCCTCTAATGTTCAGGTGTAAAACCCCTCAGCCAGCACAGCAGGACCAACAGTGCTTGGGATTTGCAGCGCCACAGAGTCTGCTGCAGTCCTGAACCCCCCCATATGCTGCAGAAATAGCACCAATTTCATATGCTCTCAGTGAGCACAGCAGGATTTCAATATTCAACAGGTTTAGATATTTTCTGTTTTTTACAAAACAAAATTAAGCTGATTTATCTTTTTTAAGTGTATGATGTAATAAGTACACTTGTCAAATTCTATAATGGATCATTTATGTTCTAAATGTTTGGAACCACATATTTTGCCCTTGTGAATGAAACACTTTGCTGCGTGCAGGATTTCTTTGTATGGTTTCATTCATTTAATGACAACTAATTACCAGTAAACCTTACGTATTATGTATTGTAACAATTTGAAAGCATCATTGAACGTATTTTTTAAGTGGAACAGGTGACGCCCTCTTTGGCTCAACATCCCAGATAATCAGCAGATGAATCCATCCTCCGGAAATCAAAACCACACGTGTTCTTTCAATTCTTTAGATTCCCTGTCTGGGAACGGTCTCCTGGAGGGGTCAAACCTCTGATTCTTCCTGCTTTTTGCAGGTCAAAGGAGACGACCTGCCGCAGAGGCATGTCAATACAAGGAGAGAGGATCATATCTGGGCTGATAACTGATGCCAAGAGGACAGAAAGTGAGCAGATGTTTGGGAGGAAGAAGCCAAATATAAGGGAAGACAACAAGATCCGTCTCCCAGGGAGAGAATTCAGATTTACTTTATGACATGAACAATATCATAAATAGTTTTACTACCAGAATACTTTGTTTTTTGCACATTTTGTTCCATGAATAGATTATTCTACAGATGAAATCAATTTGAAAAAAACCCTCTTAGGATTATGAATAAGGGGGATTTTAACAGGATCTCAGAGCATTTTTTCTCTGCAGCCTCATTAGTGTCACGACTGATTTCCCCTGAAATATTGAGCCTCGGTCTCCCTGAGAGATCCCCATAGCATGGAAACGGATCTGTCGAGCGGAGTGACGATGATGGGAGCCGTTTGACACACGTGTACTCTTACAGTGAGAGCGCATGCATAATGCATGCGGCCTTAACCAAACATCCACTCTAACCGGGGTGTTATCTGGTGTGTGACTCGGACTTTCTTCCTGAGTGGGATGGTGTACCACATTCCTGGAGGCCTTGCTTCCTCCACTGTTTGCATGCAGATATACTCACAAGCTGAGAGCACGTGCAAGTAAACGAGCTCGCACTCAGAGAAAACTTTGACGGAAGATGTTTCCTGGCAGATGTGTTTCCAAGTCATGAACTTCATAAAAACTCAAAGTAAACTCAACTAATGTGTTAATTTTAGTTCTTTTAGGATATCAGAGCGGAAGAAGAATCAAGAAATTAGACCTTTTTTGTACCAAAATAAATTATTTCTGAGGATATTTATGAAAAACTTAAAGTATTGCGGATTTAAAAGCAGCTTTGGATATGACAGAGCCATGTCTGTCTTCTCCTCAGAGCTTCAAAAGATCATGACGTTAAGACGTCTAACATAAAAAAAAGAATGTTTTTAATCACCTTGCACTGATTTATACATCCTGTTTTGGGAGAACAGAAAGGAGAGAATCACAGTCATGAAAAATGGCCTCACTGTGGTAATAATTTGAAATGATGGAAGGCCATTTTAAGGTCAAGAAGTGAGTCGTGGAGAACTTCTGTTTCCTTCTTTGAGCTTCTGAAATTCAGTTGTGTGGAGAACATTATGGACTTTTATCATGATCCAAATCTCGATGAAGTGTTGATTGCACAGATTTGAAGAATGCAGTCACACAGAACTGAAAGGTCTGTCATCAAGACCTTGTTATAAAACCAACTTAGGCTCACAGCCAGTCTGAACGCTAGAGGTTGAGAGTTTTCTAAGCTTCAGCTGAAAGGAAATCATACCCAACGTGCTTTCTAAGGCCCATTTGACTGGCTTTTACACTCTATGTGCATTATATGACCGCTTTGTGGTTTCAGCCAACTGTGAGCGTTGCCTGAAAATGAACCCCTGACTGTGAAGAGCTGACTTATGTCTGTGTGTTTACATCTGTCAGGAAAAGGCCAGACTCAGCACCGTAACTGAGGCTCCTCTGCTGATGTAAAAATTATGATACTTCACTGGAGCAAGTACCCTTCAGCTGGCCGGGTCCAGGGGAACTTAGAGCTACATCTTGTGCAGCTCTCACAGTTTTTAAAATGGTTTCAGACAACTTGCATTTCCATTTTTTGATGATTTTCGATGCTGTTCTACCAGAATAAATTCAGTTTGATTGAGGGAAGTGGTTTTTTAAGCTTTAATATGTTTACTTTTGATTTGTTTTTCTGGTTTGCAGTTTCATTCACGCTTCCTTACTGTTTTCTACAGGTGATTAACCCATAAGTTGGTCATATAAATTTATTCTGATGTTTATTTAGTTGCAATATAAACTAAAACAGAGTTTAATCTTCTCACCAGTCAGTGGTTCAGTCAGTTCTTATATATTCAGGTAAGTTATTTTCCTCTGGGAACAATTTAAACCAAATATTTGAGTAAATAAATAGACTGCATGGAAGTAATATGGAATTTATTCTATTCAGCCAATAAAAAACAAAACAAAAGTTTTTAACTGCATAACAGGATTCAAGAACAGCTTGTGGATATGAGATTTTTTTTCCCCACTTTAGAATCTACACATTCTGTCTAAAAATAATGAATAATACCTCCCAGTTTTATCATTAAATAAAGAAAAGAATTTGCATGTTTGATTGAAAATATAAATAAATTGGACTCATTTTGACAGCAGCAGAAAAACATCCTATGATCTTCATCATTAAAGAGGCCCTTCTGTTAAAAATGTTTTTTCTGAGGTTTCTGTTGAATATTTTAGCTCCACAGGTGTTCTTAACTTCATAGTGGGTGTGAAAACAGGTCAACAACTTCTCTTTCAGTTTTAATCTCTCAAACTACGCAGGTGGCCATAAAACCCGAGTTCTCCCGAGTCCGAACGGCCTGTATCTGTTTCATCACAACTCCTTTGTTCGTTAGTTTTCGGCAGCTCCTGCAGTTGAAACCACACCTAGCATACTGCTGGCTAAAAGCTGTTAGCATAAGACGTAGCAAACAGGAAGACACGACGTCTGACATTACCATGTGCAGCGGGGCAGGAAACAGTATTCTTTGCTCTCATAGGCTAGTTTGTTAGCCAATCTGACTCCAGCAAATTTGAACAATGAATATGAACGAGCTGCTGGCGAAGCCTGACGGAAGGAGCCGGAACCACCCGAATTTACAGACAGATTGAAAGGTCTGTTAATCAGTGTTTCCTTACGTTTTTTAGATATAAAATGTTTCATATCACTGATTAATGCTCAAGAATTAATCACAAAGTCCTGAAATGTGTATAAAATGGCCCCTTTAAAGACTAAATGTACATTTATGGAAATATTACATAAAGGGTTAGGATCTAGCACACATTAACAATTTAGAGATTTCTAAAGAATGTGAATTGTTTTGACCAACTTTACAAAAAAATAATAATGAAGTATGTAGGTAATAACTGATATCCCCCATTAAGTCTGATTTGGGTCAGTACATCATTTACATGAGGTGTGATATGAGCTTAACCCACGTGTAACACAGTGAGTGTAGCCGGCTGTTTGTATATGGAGTGCAGTGGTCGGTGAAGCTTCTTCTCTCATTTACAGTAGATTGTGAGAGAAAATGCAGAGCACAGGTTCAGGCTCACAGCTGCTTATTTTTTATGGAGCAGACAGCGGCAAGCGAAAAAGCCAAGAGGGGGGGTCCTATGGAGGCCCAGCCCAGGGGCCCAGCACAGTGTCTGTCAAGAGCATAAACATAGGGGACCTCCAAAACCACAGAGCTCCACCTCTGCCAAACGCCACCCACCAAATTTGCCACCATCATTGCACTGGCTGCCTTAAGTGCAGCATGAAAACCCTCACTTTTCCGCCAGCGAACAACCCAACGCAAAATATGTTATGAATTTGCAGACGTTCTAATTAAGCGTAACAGGAACTGTGCAGTATTGGCTCCTAAAAGCAGAGAATGATGGGCACCAATTGCTCCAGACTGAAAGGGTAAAGCTCAGTCTGTTCATCTTTGTCAGTGGTAGAGTTTTACAGACTCTGCACAATCATGCCAATATATATGAGAAAATGCACGTCTGTAATTTTAGGATTTATGTTTTGACTTAAGACAGTAACTTCTGAATGACATTGGACCATACCTAATGGACTTCAACAATCTGAAGTGGAAATGTTTACCTTAATAGTTAAATGGACTTACTGGTGGAAGGAGGAGTGGACACTGGGCAACTTACCACTCTGTCATTCATGCAGCTTGTACCAGTGTGTGTGGGTGGACAGCCAGGAACCTGTTATGTCTCCTTTTTTTTTTTAGTTCACTTTGTGTTATCCAGAGTTGAGCGCTGCACTAACTCAGATTCAGGATTTGATTTCAACACCACAGAGTTTGTCTCGTGGAGTCAGGCCAGCTGCCTCCACCCACTCCTTCCTCTATCACTTCCCAGGAATAAAGAGAGATGTCTCAGCTGAACCAAGATCAAAACGAAAGGGGGTAAAAAAGGAACGGAAGATCCTAAACAGGCCCAGATCGACTCTTTTGTGAGGATTTCAAAGAAAGACTTGCAAAGATATCTTCCAAAGGCAAACCCTTGATGTCTCTCTGAAGCCTGTATCTCACTGTTGGTACATATAATGTTAGAAGATATGCAAATATCCAGTTGGAATCCCAATGAATTAGTTCTTATGATATTTTTAGGTCACAATGTGCAACTTTCTTTGTGCCATTTAGAAAAAAAAAATGTTTTAGTTGTGATCTTGTCACGCACATGTCAGATTCTCTTTTTGGTCTCCAGTTAGTCACAACTTAGTTTCTCAAACCTTGTTTAACGTTTCTCACACAATCTGACTTACAGAAACTAAACTGAGAAAGGTTGACTCAAGATGAGACTGGTTTGAATGCACTGTTGTGCTATAGACAAATTTGCTTTTCCAAAAGGAGCTTATTAATTCATTAGGATCCTCGTGTTTATTTAAGCTTTATTAACAAATAGATTTTGGTTGTTTATTTAAGAAACATTTATAACACCAGGGGTGAGAGGCAAGGGGTGAGAAAAGGACACTAAGAAAAGGGAAATGGAAGAAAAATAAAAAATAAAAATAGAAAAGAATTAAAAGCCGGAGCGCAAAGAGAGAAAACAACATGATTTCTTCATCTTTAGAAGAAATATACACACACACACACACACACACACACACACACACACACACACACACACATATACAAACAACACCTGAAAGAGAGAAATGAGTAAATAAAATATTACAAAACAACAACACAGATTTACATATCCAGCAAACTTGGATAAGTTGGTGAAAATAGATAGATGGATACAATATTTCTCAGAATATTGCTAGTTTATCTTCACTCACTTCAATATAGTCTCTTAAATATAAAATATATACATTATACAATAAGTGTAATAAATATAATTATATCATTATATATAATTATGCTTTATTTTTGTACGTTTTTGTTAAGAAAGCACAACAAAAACCAGCTAAAACAGAGTCTCAGGTGCGTCAGAACTACCACCGCGACTGCGAGGCCGCCATCAACAGGATGGTTAACATGAAGCTGTATATATATAATATTATATTATATTTCAAATATAACGTGTACATAATATTATATGAACGCTTGAAGATCGTCCCTGCTCCTTTACACTATAAAAAGTCCATCATACATTAGATGATTTTTTAAAATTTCAAATATAAAACCATTTTGCATCAAATTAATTCAAAATGAAACAAATAAAAATATAAAAGACAAAGAACCAGTGAAAATAAATGCCATACATAAGCCCTTATCCAAATAGTAATAGTATAGCATGCTGCATGTGCAGGAATGAAGGAGAATCCCTCATGTCAGTCATGTCCAATATTTGGACATTTTGGACATCATTCCTCTCCTACTCTGGTGGCCTCGTCACGCTTCAACAATGGCTGAGAGCTGACTCCAAGACACACAAACGTCTGAGTCTCATGTTGTCATATTAATTCCCACTGAACAGGCTCAGAGGTGTCACGTCATTTAATTACACACAGCCTACAACTCCTGTCTGCCTTACACCTGTGGCCTTCACTTGGTTTCAAACTGTTTCTCTTTGCGAGAGAAAATATGAATATGATCTTTTGTTTGCACAGCTTTAATTAGCCCTTAATTAATATTGTCATCTCAAGAGCAGGCGTCAAATCAGGCTGGCAAATTAAGAAGACATTGTGTCTGTGGAATGCGGCTCAGTTTCAGCACGAATTGAAAAGAGAGACGGCCAGCAGAGAGGGAGAAATACTCTCATTGTGTAAACAGAATGAAATAGATCCTAACCTCGCGCATGCTATAGCTAACATGACAAGACAACATCTGTTTTTGCAGGGTCTCCAAGTTCAGCCCTGCGGAGAAAATTATGTTTTATCAAGGAACTAATATTTCCTCCTCAGTGGAGTTAACTATTAGGGAAGGTTTTGTGTTGCACAAATTGAAACCGTTACTTGTTGAAATTGAGTGTCAGCCTAGCAATGGCCTTGCCTTTGTCATTACAGAACTCACTAAAAACTGAAACAATATCCCAGTGAAGGAACTCGGTATGTGCTTCTTAGCAAAATCACACCCTATGTCATTTTTTGCAATTATCCCACCCCAAACAAAAAAACACAGAGAATGCACAAACGCGCGGTGTACCAGGGTGGGAAAGAACAACTGCAGTAAATGTCAACAGTGTAAAGAACTCTTGTGCTAAATGTTAGAACGATGGCGTCTCAGTGCCACCTCATGTTCTCATTTCCAGACACACAAAAAACCAGAAGTATTCTCCAGGGTCGAGTGAACACCACATGAAGGCCGTCTTTGTCCTCTGTGACTGCGGCACCATCGCTCGCTAGCTCTGCAGCCTTTTCCTGCAAACACTAATGTGTCACCCACGAGGTGTCACGCCAAACGTGAGGGTAACAGTGATATCAGACAACTTTTTAGAGTTTATGTTTCCACACATGTTTGTGTTTACATGACTTACTTTACTTAATATTCTGCCTGATTCAGTTTTGGATCATGTGCTGTGTTGAAGTGTGGGAGTCTTTTTAAAAGTTTGCCTTGCTCTGCCATGGAAAGGCGAGGTGGAACTGTATTTGTGAAATAAGCATGATATTTTCTTAGGGTCACTCCCTTTTACTCAATTTACAAATAGATTTAATAACAGACAAAGTTTTTACTTGGCTTCAGTGAATATAAAATCAACTTTTTCTCAACTGAGTCCTTACATTTGCTTCTGAATCTGAACATCTATATGTTCACATCAAGATTTGTCCAGTAATTTATGAGGTTGTACACCAATGAACCACAGTTTCTTATTATTGTTTTCTGTTCATATGGAAGTTATATTATTTTTCTAAAAGCAACATAACTGTTTGTTTTACTTTTATTTTGAAAGGGTTTGTTTTTACTTGTCACCTTACTTATATATTAATATATTATGTACTCCAACCAGTTGAGACCACAAATGTAAATGATTATAAGATACATGATTTTACAAGCAATTATACATGTAGTAACTCATATAAGTGTCTCATTACATGCATCATTTCCAAGTTGTTGCATTTTCCAAAAGAAAAGACAATATCTTTTTAATCTAGTGAGGGCCTTAAATTGAAAGTATATACATGTCCATTCTCTAAATGTTCAGTATGCATAAAGTAAAGCCCATGGTATTTTATCTTTTGGGTGATTGAGAGCTGCACAAAGCGTGTGTCAGTTCTAGAGGTTTTTCCAATTTTCTTAACGTCATAACTCAGTTAATCTCTAGAAAATAAATAAAAACATTTTTAATCGAAATTAATACTTAAACAAACAAATCTTGTTTTCTTGGTGGAACTTCACCATGGTCTTGCATACAATCACCTACGTTTGGCATGTAGTCATAAAGCTGGTGGGAACCACTTTTCCCAGAAGTCACGTGACTTGTTTCCAGTCTGCTGGCGATGCCAAACCAAACGGCCAACCTGCACACAGTCTACAGAGTACACGCAGCTGGTTTTACTCCAAAACATTCTGGGAATGGTTCCACCAGTGTCTGTGTGTGTATGTTTAACTCTCTTTGTGCGGTTTAGTCTGTGTGGATGTGTGAGCGATGGTACTAATGAATATGTATGCAGCATGCCAGCCTCCAGTACCTACATCCACATGTTCACCACTCTGCAACACACTGCAAAGCTACATGTAGAATCAGCCAAATAGCAGCTTATCCATCTGTAGAACCACAGGTGAGCTGGTGTAGTTGATGGCCTGATTCCTTCGCACACCTACGCCACAGTTTCTGTATCACAATGTGCCACAGTGTTTGTGGAAGGCTCACTTGGGCCATTTGGTTGAAAGATTTCATGCATTTTTTGGTTCAGTTTATCACGTTAGGTCCAAACGAAAACAGAACTTGCTTTTATAAACGTCTTAGTTTGCAGCTGATGTGTGAACCGTTCCTTGCCTGCTAATAAAGCACCAGGACGCTGCTCACCTTTCCTGAAAAAAACACATCAAACACCTGACCTTCTCATAGCATTCCACCGGAGTTCAGATTGTCAGGATTTATGGGAAAAGGTGAGAGACTCTGGCATGGGGCTCCGCTCCATCATTGACCCTCGGGGGTCCTACTCTCCCTTGAGTGTTGACAGCGTTACTGCATGTGTGGACCTCTGAAAAATTAGGTGTCCTTTACACCCTCAATTGTCCTGACCCCTTTAAATTGTGACCAGGCCATAAGTTGGCTTTTCCACTTGAAATGTCTCACCCTTAAATGGACCTCTCAGGTACTGGAGCCTCTGTACATGTGCCTGCACTGGTCTACAGGAGCCCCGAGACTGGGTTCATTAACTCTGCATTGATTGCTGGAGCCTTAAAGTGTCCCGCGATGGCAGGGATAATATGACTCCATGAAATGGCAGCACCAGTCCCCAAAGACTAATTACGGCAGAGTAGAAGGTTTGTAAAGGTTTAATGTGTCCTGCATCAAATCCACATTTCTCCAATCTGAGTTATGAGAAGTCTGCCTTGACTAACGATTGCTATTAGCTTCCATATTATCATAACAAAAAAGTGTTTTGTATTACAGGAAGAGTTTCTTCATCACAACGATTAAAGTATACCTGCTTTTTCGTGGCACAACAAACTTTTTTTTTTACATGCATTTTTTAGTAAATATGTTTAATTGAACGTCTACACTGCTTGATTTTTTTTTTTTTTTTACCTGATTTACCTCCCAGTCAGAACATGAGGTTGCCAGATATATTTTGAGATCAGGCTTCTGTTTAATGCTCTGTCTGACCTGCTTGTGGAAGCTGGCTTATGCATGATTGATGAAGCTGCCAATGTGGTGGGCTCTCCCAGGTGAGCAGGCTCTCAGAAGCGTACTGTGTCAGGGTGCTGTGAGATAACATTGGAGCTGTCTTTTCCTGCCAACGTCTAGCTGAGACCCTCATTTATTTTGAGCATGGGATATGATTCAACCCTCTCCGCTCTCTGTTTTCATGCAGGAAATCCCCAAAATAACTACAATTTCAGCATCATATTTTGGTCTAACTTGCATGTAACCAGGGTAAAGCCACATCTAAATCCTTTGAAGGATGTGAGATAAAACCTTTGTGGATAGAAAAATGCATTTATTTATTTTTTTTGTTGGAGATAATGTCAGGTTAGAATTTCTTTGGAATTTTAAACTGCAAAATAATCAGTCTCTTTCCTAAAAAATGTTTTATGGGAATTGAAAATTGAGAGGGATTAAATCTTATCTCAAATTTTCACACAACCATTTTACATTTTATTTCTCTTGAAATTCTGGATTGGCTTAAATTATCAGATGCAATCCGGTTTGCAGGTGGCTATACACATCTTTGCTTTATTTAAACATTTAGAAAATGCAGAAAAAAGGTTCTACTTGACTTTTCTGATTTAAAAAGGGCCACTGGAACATAAGCTGATTCTGATTTCAAGAGTGAATCAGCTTCTCTGTTTTTGGCTACATTATACATCAAGGTGCAATGCTACCTCTATATTGCAGTTAAATTCTCTTCTGTGCACATTAAAAACATGCTATAGATAATAAATCTTTCTATCAACAGTTTCAATAGAGATAATATTAATTTCAACAAAACAGAATTCAAAGATGTCCAGTTTCTGAGAGCTCAACCTCTTTAACATGATTTGTACTTTCTCTTAAACCCGCTGCATCAAATCCCATTTATAATCTTCTGCCCTCTGGTGGAGGATATAATCCTGAAGTCTTCAAGTGCCAGATTAAATATGATTTTTTAAAATTATTTTGTAATTTTATAGTAAGATACATGATTAAAGTATTCTCGCTTTCCGATAAACAATCCAAATAGAACAAATTTACATTTTAGATCAGGGTATGAAGGGTTATATTCTTAAAGAGGCCATTTCACACAAATTTCTTTGTGGTTATTTCTGAAGTATTAACCTGTAATATGAAACATTTTAAATCTAAAAACGTTAGGAAACACTGATTAACAGACCTTTCAATCTGTCTGCGTGAAGATTTGTCAGGCTTTGGGCTGCAACTCATTAATATTCATTATGCTAATTTGCTGGACTCCGATTGGCTAACAAATAAGCCTATGAGAGCATGGCTTCCTGTTTCATGCCCCACTGCGCATGGCAACAGCACATGTAGTCTTTTCTGGTTTGATACGTGTTTATGCTAACAGCTTTTAGCTAGCAGCTTGCTAGTCGTGATCAAGAGTGGGAGCTGATGAATGATGAACTCGGGTTTTATCGCCACCTGCGCAGTTTGAGAGATAAAAACTAAAAGAGAAGTTGTTGACCTGTTTTCACACCCACTATGAAGGTAAGAACACCTCAGAAAAACCGTTTTTAATGGAAGGGCCTCTTTAATCTGTGCAGCATTTCACTGTTGAATATGTGGTTCTGAGTAAATAATGAGGTTGCTGTTGATATTGAATTGCAGTATGTGTTGATCTTGCTGAGACGTTCCTCTACTGTGCATTGTAAGCACAGCATGCATGTTTCATATTCTCCTCCAATTAGGCTGGACTCGAAAAACTGACCTCACACCTTGTTTTTTTGGTGTAGGTTGGTGGAAAGGTGTGTGTGGTGGGCCTGACAAATTAATGCATGGCATGGCGCTACCTGCAAGATTTATAGCCAGGTTTGTCAGAGACACCACAGTGGTTAAAAGACATTTAAAAACGGCCTAAATTCAACATCTGACAATAAACCACTGTAGGACAGAAACCACTAAATAAACAAACCCAGTCCTTTTCTCCAACTAGTGTTTTAAGAATATTTTTGAAGGTGAATCTCTAATTTTTAAAGATAAAATATATTCATTATCAAGATTAAGCCTGTATTTGACAATAAATACATTTGAGTTGATTTGCTATAGTCAATATTTTTGCTGAATTATTTGTTACCAGTTTGATGCTTTGAAAAGTCCAGTGTATCATGAGCTCTGTGTATCCTTGTTGGCTTGAAAGAACAGATACGACAACAGGAAATGAGAGTGCTGATGCTTGTCAAGAAATCAGTGTTAAATTGACTGAACTTTTTAATCAAGATCAAATTCAATGTATACATGTTTAGAGACTCATCATTTGAAAAAAGGAGTCCGTTTAGGACTTTCTTCAAGACTGATTTTAAGATTGAAGTCATTGAAAGTCAGTTTTTGCTGATCAGACTGAAAAAGCAATAAAAGTTGAAAATTAACAGTTGCAGGACTTCCTGAAGGTTAAAATGCACGACACAGCAGGAAAGATATTGACCTTTTGTCAACTGAACATGAAACATCCAGCTCAGATAAACATATGACAGAAGGTAACACAACACTTAACAGTTTAAAGGTGGACATTTTCTGAAATCAAAGAAAACATAAAATATTAACCAGGTAGACATTCTGCATCTAGATATTGCTAATGTTATACTGTAGCTTCATTAACTGTGTGGTGGAGCAATAAGAATGTTTTCAGATGCTCGTTTGAGTTTTTCATTGACAAAACCTCAAAGAAGCACTAAAACTTCACTGTATGTAGAGAGGGCAGATGTTATGGGTTAAAAAAACAGTTTGGTAGATTGATTTTTGATCCTAAATAGAAACCAGAAAGTTCAGAGTTCAGCGTTGCTTCATTGCACAATGATTTGATGCCACATGGGCGGCATTATCATCTATGAAAATATAAAAGGACATGTGTATTACATTTCCTCTAACAGAGACAGTGAGGGAGGGCATTTGTGAGTTATCCAGACGGACTACAAATGTTTATTTTCAAAGCCATGTTTGGATATTGCTTTATTTCCAGATCCTTAGAGTTTCAGCCCAGCAGGTTTGTCTGTGTCACAGACCTTTTTGAATGAGGAGCCTGGAGTCAATTCATGTACTGCTGTAATATACAAGGACAATGTGATTAAAAAGACGGCAGCAATAAAAGAATCTTTGTCACAACTGAATGAAAAACAGAAAACCAACAGAATGAGATTATTAAGGAACATAACTGCATTTTAGGGTCAGTGGAAAATAAAAATAAATATGAGGCATCTTTAAGTCCATATTTGTTAAAGTTTTGGGATGATTTAGTTTACTTCCTAAAACATTAGATAGGATTGTTTTGAGGCAGTAAAACAAATAACATTATGTAATAAAAGACGAAATCATTAAAGAGGCCGTTCCATTATAAACGGTTTTTCTGAGGTTTCTGTTGAATATTTTAGCTCCACAGATGTTCTTACCTTCATAGTGGGTGTGAAAACAGGTCAACAACTTCTCTTTCAGTTTTTGTCTCTCAAACTACTCAGGTGGCGATAAAACCTGAGTTCTCCCGAGTTCGAACGGCCTGTATCTGTTTCGTCACAACTTGTTTGTTCGTTAGTATTCATCAGCTTCGGCAGTTGAAACCACGCCTAGCATGCTGCTGGCTAAAAGCTGTAGCATAAGACGTAACAAACGGGAATAGACTACTGCTAGATGCGCAAATTTTAGCGCTTTTCCCCTTCACGAATATGCAATGTAGGCGTTTCTGTTAGAAGGCGCAAAATATTGGGAGGCAAACATGTAAATAAGTGGGCGTTCCAGGCGCCAGGGCCGGTTCTGGGCATAGGCAAACTAGGCAATTGCCTAGGGCGCCCTCTGCTGGAGGAGGTGCCAAATTCTCCTTTTTTTTTTTTTTTTTTAACAAACTGTTGGACACACCATTCATCTCATGTAAAGAGCAAAATAAGTAATTTTAGTATAAATAAATATTTTTTGCAATGTAATTTACGTTGAGTTACGTTGTTTCTGTTCTGGGCAGTAGGGGGCGCCAAAATCCTCTTTCGCCTAGGGCACCATGTAGCTCAGGGCCGGCCCTGCCAGGCACAGTGTGATTTAGCAAACCTGGAAATGTTTGCGGCTTCTAATTTTGCACGGATTTTTACCGCCTTTGAAAAGCATGTCTTAACTCAGTGCAAATATGACTGCAACGATTGTTGCAAGGATAGGACACAGACAGATGTCTGGATCATTCCAGTGCACTGTGACAGTTAATGCTGCGGCTCCCAGGGTAGATTGCTGAGTGTGTCACAGGTTGAAATTGAAGTCCTGAAATTTGTATGAAATGGCCTCTTCAAAGTTGAACCTGAAATAAAATGGGCGCCCTCTAGTGGCTGGATGCAGTATACTTTTCAGTCCCTCCAGAATAAGACATTTCTGACTAAAAATTAAAAATACCCCTTGAAGATTTTTTTCAAGTGTTTAATCTAGTTGATTTCCATAGTTTTTATGTTACAGCTCTATGTTCAAATATTCACATCTCTAATTTGTTTAGTTGTGAAGGTTAAAGTTATTTTGAATCTGAGGTGTCTGCTGGTCTTCAGATAGTTAAACTGATGTACAGTACAGTATTTTTACAACAGCTGTGATCTGTAATTGTCAAAATACTATGAGAAGTGTTACTATTCCGACTAAAGTTGAGTTCAAATTCAAACTCTGTTTTTATAAAATGGAAATTGATGTCAAAACTACAAGTTCCCAAGCTTGAGATTCAAGAACTAAAATACAAGACTTAGGTGTTAACGTGACTTTTGTACTTTTTCTGAAAGGACTCAATTAGCCTGTATTGACTGTAAAGTATATAAAAATATTTCACACTAAAAATAGTTTTACTGGAAAATAATCTGAAATAATAAAGAAAATCAATCAGTCATTAAATAAGGTGGTAAAAGTTACTAAGGGAACCTATAAGAGTAAGTTTGTGTCTGTGTGCTACAGTGAAATATATTTACATATATATTTTTTATTCCTCCTTAAGTAAGTACAACAAATGCAGCAGGTATTAGGCTCCATCACAATCCCTAGTTATTTGGTAGACTGCAGCTAATGGAGGCATGGACTCGAGTGGACGTCACAAGCACAAGGTTGAACAAAGAGCTCCTTTCTGCCGGCCAGAAGGTGCTGAAAGGCAGGGTGAGGGTGGCAGGGCTGTATGGAGCACCACTATCATGCTGAGAGTTGTGTACCAAACTATACAGCCAAAGGTGAAGCAAGCTTCTGCTTTAAATCCCCTACTGCTGGGTCACATCAGCTGTTTGAAGGTGGTGGTGAAAAATCTATTGGCATAATTGCATTGTTCATTCTCTAACTGCAGGCTGCCACCTACACTGATAATATACAGACAATTTTGTAAGAACACAAGCAGTGGTGGGTGTGTGTGTAAAAAAGGTTCAACAAACTAATCTGTATACATCTTCCTAGACTAAATGAGGAGACCAAAAACCAGATTTTAGCGTTGCCTCAATGTGTTTGAATGTTTTTTTGCATTTAAACAACATGCATTTATTAACTAAAAGGAAATTTGTAC
This sequence comes from Pachypanchax playfairii, assembly GCA_006937955.1. Lineage (NCBI taxonomy): Eukaryota > Metazoa > Chordata > Actinopteri > Cyprinodontiformes > Aplocheilidae > Pachypanchax > Pachypanchax playfairii. The sequence continues at coordinate 2,040,311 of SSNP01000090.1, forward strand.
AAAAACTGATAGATAAAGTTTCTTAAAAACCCACTAGTCTAAGAATTTTTGTCTTTTTGTCAATTTGAAAGTGTACGGGATTTAAATACGCATTTGAGTCTAAAATTACTACAATTGTAACTTTTATTTCTACCCTAAAGCACATAAAATTACAGTAAAATGCTAATTTCCTCATATAATAAGTGTTTTACAGACCCATAATGCAGCTAACAGAGGTGCACTTTAAAAACAGCAACCATGACTTTAACAGTGAAATAGCTATACATATATGTTGGAAGGAGTGATTACTGACTACACACAGGTGTGCTTATTAAAAGGTACAATATGGAATATTTTCACAAAAAGCAATATTTTTAACAAAGTAATGCCTCCACGGGGTGTTTAGCGGGGTGTAGCATGAAAATACAGCATTTTCTTTAGAAATTATATTTGAAATAAAAGATAATAATAAAACATTTATTCTGACGGGCATTACATTGGCATTTTGTTTATATCTACCAGCCAATAGCTGCCAGAGCAGCGGGCCCCATTTTGGGATGCCTAATATGGTGAATAGTTCGGCACAATGAGGCTGGTACTGTGGAGTCTGCAGGTCGAGCTGCTGGAAGCACCGGGGATATGTGGTGATTATTTACTTTATTTGCTTGCCATAGGGGATTCCTGACATGTGACTTAGCAGGGTCATGTGGGAAAGTCTTTATCAGCAGCTCACGCTAACATAGAGCAGCAGGTGGCTGAGGTGTAGGGAACTCTGGTCTGTGGGTTTGGCTAGAGGATCCACAGAGGATATTGTGGCTGGTTGGAGAAGTGAGACGTGCAGTATGGTATGAGGATGACAGAAGATCTTGCAGGAAGTTTTGGTTTGCTCGAGAAGAGTCGGGGCAGATACGTGAGCTCTTTACTATGGACTGAATTGATGACTCAGCTACTGGGAGGAGTCTTCATTTATAAGAGTCAGTGTGTGATCAGTGGGGCTGGAGAGCATGATTAGTGAGCTGAACCCATCATATTTTGTTGTTCTTCTCCGATCGGAGATCAGAGTGGGTTTGGTGAGGAATATTCGTGGTATTAGAGCGCATGCGAGGAGTCACGAGCCTGGCACCCCAATGCTGGAGGCTTTGTTCTGTTGTTGTGGTGTTCATGTTCCATATTCTACCTTTAACTGATTTTGGACAGGTGTTAGTAATGACATGAGCATAGAAAACACTGAGTGAGACACAAGGAAGTTAGTGAACACAAATAACAGAAGAACTGTTCCTTTCATGTCAGAGTTTTGAACAAGAATCCTCTTATGTTGACAAATGATGGCGTTATAGCTGTTCTGATCAAATTTTAAAACAAACTTAGCGTTTAGTGATCTGAAATGATTTATAACTTCTTATGTATTGTGGAGGACTTCTAGCTAATAAATGATATTTTAGTTCAATATCTCTAATATTCCCAGAGTTATCGCCGATTTGCTGTAGCAGCCGTCTTGATGGTCAGCTGTCATCCATCAAGTGTTTAATGAGAAATTCTGATAACTAACACAGGCACAGACAAACAGGCTAAAACAGAACTCTTGAGGGGGAGAACAAAGAAAAACTAAACCTGACAACAAGAAATAACAACAAATTTTCAAAAAACTTGAACATAAAACTCGATCAGTTAAACAGTCAACATGTCATGTATTCTTTATTTTAAAGACAAATAAAAGAAATTGATATTTTCTATATTTTGGTATTGCATATATAAAATCTGCTCCAAGTAACTGATCTAATCTGGCTGGTCATTATCTTCTGCAGATCCTGCAGTAAGATCCATATTAAGTTCATGCAATACAGCGAAAACCCTGAAGCTGTGAGGCGAGTAATAAAGGTGCTGACTAAATAAAAGCTGCTGCGCTTAGAAACAGATAGATACTGTCTGCGTTTGGCCTCCTTGTGTTCACAAAGAGGAACTTATCTGAGCACCCTCCCTCTGTCCCGCCTCTCAAGTCAAATGTGGCAGCTGCATAATAAATACCTGTGTCCATTGTCAAACAACTGACGCAGTTAAAGGGCGAGGAAATCTTTTAAATTCATACCAAGAAGCTGTGTGATCTGATATCGGTGACTGAAAAAGAGCAACGTTGAACACTGAGCAGCAGCAGGATGGATGCTCATTATTAAAAGGAAAGCTGAGTGTTTAGTCATGCAGAAGTTTCACATTTTACTGTGTGATTTTATAAAATATACAGAAAGCAAGACAACTGGAAATATCCATTCAACTTAAATTAAAAATACTTTGATCACAAGAAGTTTGTTGTTTGCAATCAAACTTGCCACACATGTTCATAAGAGAGCAATCCATTGGTTTGCACACAAAGCACCAAGACATCTGGTCTCTTGTTTCATACATGTGGTCACATCTGAAGTCTGAAATCCATCTCGCTCATTGTGTCTGAACTACAACAGCCACGAGGACTGGATCTGTCACCAGCAGAGAGTACTGTAAAATGTTACGTTTCCTCTGGCAGGGCCTTTACAACACAGGAGCATGGAGGCCACACACAGCCCACACAGATCCAGCAACGAGAGTAAATAAACCAGACCTGAGCCATCCCTGACACCACGTGTAGGGCAGACTGGTAAGAAAACAAAGCTGGGTCAAGCATGATCACCACCTCACCTTTTCTAAGCTTGTTTGTAAAATGACTTCCTTGTGAGGTCATATCTGAGTCAGACCAAAATACAAGTAACTGTTTTATACAAAACAAACTATGTGATATAAAATGTTCTGATTTCTTAATACTTTGTAAAGTAAAACCTAATATCATATATAAGATTTATTTTCAATACATATATTTTTACAAAACATCTTTATGGTGTGCTAATTTAAATAATATTGATAAATAATACATGTATAAAGCCAAAAGATTTTCAAGGATTTTTTCCACCAGAAACATGTTTTATTTTAGGATTTCATCTCTGCATAAACCTCAGGTCCTAAATCAGCACAGAATTATGAAACAATATCCCTCCTTTCCACTGGACGCGTAGGCGACGCGTTTTGCTAGTGAAATCAGCCGTGCATCTCTTCCCACCGGGAGCGTTTTAGACGTGTATCCTTCGCAAAAGGGTTCCATCCAGCTGGTCCCAGGAGATCACGAAATCACAGGAGAATTGCAAAGTCACGTGTGATTTTGTCAGTACACACAACAACAAGCAGGGTGTCAGGATCTCTGCTGCTGGTGGGTGTGGTGGTTCTGTGTCTGCACTAATTGTCTTGCAGGGCGTGGCAGCGGCTCATCAGAGGATACAGGTGTGGATCGTTACCCAGCTCAGGAGAGCTGGGTATTTAAGCAGAGGAGGAACCACAGACAGGCGCCAGTTTGTTCCACTAACTTCCCGTGGTAACAGAGTGGCCAGAGATTATAAATGAATGTTGTATTGTTAGCTGTGACTAACCTACCTTCTCCTCCCTTGCTCTCAGTCCCGTGTCCTGGAGCGTTCCTCCAGTTTCCGGTGCCTCGACGTGGTCAGCTCACTACCGTTCCAACGGACTGGCTCTCCACGGTTCTCCTGCTCAAATTGCGGTATTACGCGACAGGCTCTTTCCCTGGCTTCCTGTCTGTCTCTGGTCTCCTCTGGATCCACACCTCACCGGTCACCGCGCTGCTGTCACTCCTGCCACAGTTACGTCTGTGCAGACAGCCCCTGGAGCCGGACACCATAAACCAACGTTCGGACAGCTTGGATCACCACCCCCTGCGGCAGCACCTCCGGATCCCTCCTCACGACAGCACGGCTTCTCGTCACCGTGAGTTTAAAGAGCACGATCCCCGCACACCGCAGCTGGTATCTCCACCTGTCACTAACGTCTCTCTCTCTCACAACCAGGACCGTTCCTGCCCCGCACCAGTTCCCGTCCTGGGTCTATTCCACGTGTACAGTTTATATTGTTATATTGGAGCACTGTACATAATAAACACTGTTAACCGATCTCAGTTCTCATGTGTGTTTGGAGTTGGGTCGCACTTGGAGCTCAAAACAAACCCCCCCTGGTAGTATACCATGACACAGGGAGAAAAATGACAACATGTATCCAGAAGGTATGTGGCTTATTTTCACACCACCTACAGACTCACAGGTACCGTAAATAAATATTGTACCGTCACAGGTTCTATATTTATTCGTAGTCAAGCAAACTGAATTCTGCACATGTCTTTTTATTTTGAAACTACTGGGTATTTTACTTTTCATGAACATCTGATTTCCTGTCTGAACCAAACTAAACTGCTGAGCTTGACGCGTTTTAGAAGCGAAGTGTGTAAAAAAAATAGGACTGCCACGTAAATTTAGAAGAGGGCCACAACACTACGCTTCTGAGAAGCATTGAACTTGTGCTGCTTCGTGCCCAGTGGAAACGGTCCCATTGACTTTAATGGCGGCCATCAATCACATATTGGACTTCACTGACGTTACTAAAATTACAAATCATGGAATTACGTGACAAATACTTTTGCACAATGCTGCAGCTAACACTACAGCTAAAACACATTAAGTGAAGCACATAAAATCTTTTTGAAAACATTTCACACTGTTCATTTGTCCCAATGTAAAACTAATTCTGGATTACCAGCAATTCAAATGTAATTGTCTGCCTAAATCTTTCTGTACATAAAAGTCAGATGTTTGTAATGCTCGTGTAAGGGCCAATTAGGTAGTTAGTTTTTGTTTAGAAGAGGTTCTTTAGCATGCAGCTGAGCCCTTCTGCAGGTTCTCTGTACATGTCACAAGGTGCCGGAGCACATTCACCTTACAGTGGTCCTGAGCAAAGCAAGCCATCATCATCTGGATTGAGAGTGACAATGCTGACATTTCAACAGCATTACACTCTGAAATATCCATAATCTGTGTTCCCAAACAGGATTTGTCTTTAAATTGCTCCACCGCCTTCTGTTTGTCGTCCAAACGAGTGCATAGACTTTAAATAAACACAGCTTTGATAAGCCAGAGGGCAGACAGTGACCTTTGACCTATAGCAGTTCCGATCGAAGTCCTGGGGCATGAGGTTCACCAGATGACATTAGCATACCTCTTAAATTAGCTGAACTTTTTAACATAGGGCAATATATAAACACTGTGAGTGGCTGAGGGAGTGTAGGTAGGAAATCATCTTTGTCCTGATTACCAACTAAGAGAAAAAGGTACTGCAAGTCACTGTCAACTCCTTTTCCAAGAAACTGTTGTCACACAACAGGCCTTTAAGGTGTTAGCTGCATATTTCTCAAATATTTGTATTGCACTAAATGAGAATTTCCTCAAATGATGTCATATCTTTATTTAAATGAGTTTGGTTTCCAAGTCTTATATTTACTACCTTCTTCCCACTGAACAGTTGTTCTCTTCTCCTGCTAATGCACATTCACACCTTCATTAAAATTAAAACAGTTTCCTAACACATCCAAAGGTAAGGTCGGGCATATAACTTTACATTATATAAATATTTCCCTCTTCAGAATAAGGGACCTTGGGTTATTCGAAGTGAATGAGGCCATAGCTGCAGTCAGCCAGTGCTTGTCTGAGCACTTCTTTGTAGGCAGCCGAGAGCATTCACTAAACCACAAATTATCATTGGAGCTGACCTCCTGCACCAGAAACAGGCCCACCCCGGCCTCTCTGAAAGCTCTGGATTTATGGCAATATTTCCAAATAAACACGTCTTGAGGGTGTGGCAGAGAGGAGCTGCGGCTGAACATGAATCCAAGTCAGATCGGACACTATGAGAATGAATGACCTACCGCCATCTCTCGCGTTTCTTAAATCAGTTGAATTTTTTGTTTTTTCATGGCAAATAAAGTGTGCTGGAAAGTAAACATCACTTAGAACTGTTTACTTTTGTTTCTGTATAACTTCTCGACAGTACAGTAGTCACACTCATGCTCGTGGAGTTCTGAGTGGAAAAAATTCCCTGCAGCTCTGTAGCATTTGTAACCATCTACCAGGGTGGGATTGCTCATTTTAATATTCTCCTGCCCACAATTAGGGGCCTTTCTGCTTCCAGTAGTGCTTTTGAAAATTATTACCAACAAGATGTCAGAGAGCCTGTTCATAAACTGTCTCAGTTTGGGGGTTTCAGTTTATTGTAGTTTGAGTTAGGTCTTTTTAATTACTTAAGCATTTCCTTGTGTCATCTGAGGTATTCTTGTGTTTAGTTTCTTTCCCTCTATTGTATTCAGTGTTTTCCCTCTGTGTATTCAACGCATTACACACCTGTGTCATGGCAGAAGGAATAAGGGGGACAGGAAAAGACCTTATCAGACAGGCAAGGAGCCAAACCAATGGAAAGAGAAGTTTGACCTGGATATAGAATATGATAAGACGTCTATTCTACTGGATAATTTCTGAACCTATTTAAAATCCAATTTTTCCATCACAGTCGTTTTCATTTGCTAATCTCCCCAGCTGTTCTCCGTTAGTAATCATCCATCCCTTTGTTTATACTCCCAAATTCCTTGAACTGGTTGTCACAACCTGTTGTTGTCCTGCACTATTTACTCCCACTGCGGGTTTTACCTTTGGTTTCTTTTTGTTCCAGCCTTACGCACATTTTGTGTTGCTGCATCTTCTGCCTTTTATTTTCCTTTCTAACCATCTGCTGCCAAAAAGAAGATGATAATGTGTTTACATGTATAGGTGTGTGTGTGTGTGTGCTACGCAGAAGGATAAGCCTTTAAACTCTTTCATACACAGTGATCACTACAGGGGAACTCCTATTCAAAAGTTGTTTTTTTTGTACATGTTTGAATGTTTTTGGTTTATTTGCACTTAAAAAAACCACATTAACTCTATTATACTGCCACCGACTAGTTGTGTGAATAATGTCATATTTAAACTATATGTTTGTGAAACTAATAAGTATTAAGAAATATTAAGAAATACATTGTTGGAACCAGTGTTCTGTTGAAATAGGCTGCCTTTTGAGATGTCCTACCGATTCTATGACGTTCTACAGTCTTGACTTCAATAAACCGATTTCTCGTTTATTTTTGTTTCTTTATTTTTCCATAAATACATTTTATCTATCAAATAAACTCTCTCAGGACAGGAACATTAAATATGATGTTATTTTTACTTTCTTTGCATTGTCAGAGCGACGGGCAAATGTTTGGACACACCCAGAGGAGAAAGACCCAACAATGGCCGATAAGGACCCAGAGGACTTTTATATAGAAAATATCAGGGAAGGATCATAAAAATATGCTTAAATAATTAACAGGACACACTCACCATAAACAAGAATACTGTATAAACTTCCAATGACATCTCATTATGAAATAAGTTGTCAGTTCAAACTATGTGGCATTTTTCTTCAGGGCAGCATAAATCATCAGAACACCACTTCCGGCTGCGACACGAATTACTGAAGTTATTTATTCTATTGTAAAGCCATCGGAGGGTCCAGAGTGTCTAATATAAAGCTGAACATGTTTCTCAGTGAGTATCCACTTAGACAAGTTTCAAAACTGTAGCTTAAAGTTGTAAAAGTTATTTACTTTAAGTGTACAAAAAGAGCAAAAGAAGGATCTTGTAATTTTGTTTCAGTTTGCAAATTTTGATCAAAACCAGCACAGACTTGTGAAAATACAGGCTGATTCCAAAAAAGGCACCTGAGCAGAACCAGCACCAAAATGAAAAGAGGCTTAACGACGTGGGTGTGACACCAGAGTCTGGTTGAGATTTCCTCGGATTCTAGACATTTTCATAAATATTTAAAAGGCAACAATGTGCAGTTTCAACTTAATTGCAGCTAAACAAGACTGACCAACTTTTGATAAATTTAAATGAGTTTTTTTTTTCTCTGACAGTGAGACATACCTGTACATGTGCTGCAGTGTTGAAGGATTGGATTGTATTCTTTGCTCCACTCTGTTGCAAGAGAGCGCCTTTAAACCAGTATGCTGTAGGTGGTGTCAGCTCATAATTCAGCTTGCACCAGCCAACACTAAGATTCTGCTTTGGCGTACTGTGTTGATGACATCAGTAATTTGTCACTCTGCAGGCACACTGTGATTTATGGGTTTTCCCATGCAGCAGAAAGTGCCATTGGTGTTGCTTTATTGCACTTAAAACTGTGTTACTGTAAAATGCAGAGATTACAGCATAATGCATGCTTGGGAACGAACTGCAGGTTGAGCAAATGAGGAGTGTTTTGTACTAATAAAGTAACTGAGTTATGGGTAAATGTTTATGTTATTTTACAGCTTGCCTTGAGGAGGGAAAAAAGATTTCCATTAATAACCTGGGTGATGAATGTGAGTAATTACATTTTATTGTAAAAAATACTTCACCCCCTAAAGCTTCACACTCTGGCTTGTTTTGATTACCCTCTGATTTACAAATGTAAAAACAAATCTATCGCCAAAAGCGTTTTAATTGTTTTCCCAAAAAAATGTATAAATCTTTATGAATATGTCAATTTTAGTTTTTGGATATTGAAGTGTTTGGTGAATAACAGGTGTGTGAAATTCATGGGCTGATGCTTTTTAATGCTGAGAGATGACCAGACAAGCAGGAGACCAATGGAAGGAGAAAAGTGTCCCTTTGATATCAAATAGAGTTTTTAGGCTCAATAATTACCCAAATTGTCACCTTGGGACGTAAAGCACTGATGGACAACCTGCTTGCCAGGCAAAAGGCAGTTTTTGTATATTTGCCCAGCGAGTGATTTGCAGAAAGACATCCTTGTAAAGGCCACTGGCATTGCTCTCTGAGGGCACGCCGAGTGCTGACACACAATGTCTATCAACTCCCGCGCTGCTGTCAGCGCAGAGCGCAGCATTCTTTCTAACCAGGCCTTTCCTGCCGCTCGCTCTTATTGTACAGTATTACCAGAATGGACAGAGAAACAGCAAACCAGGGAGCAGACAAAGATTTCTTTTAGCTGGCACAGACATAAACCCTGTGCGATTGCATTCAGACAGAGTGTTGAAGGATCATCACCACCTGGGATATAAGGCAAATAAATGCTGCATGTTGGCACGTGTGAATCCTGTATAAGGATGTTATTGAGTGGATACTGATTATTTAAATGTTGGCGTGTTTCTCTGTTGAAGCAAAGATGCGCTCTTGATTTAAACAAAAAGATCTTTTCAATAACGTATGAAACAAAAAGGAATGCATGAGGTTCTAAAGACCGAGCCCTGTGAAGTTAATAACCTAAATGGACTCATAACAGATGGGCAGAATGGAAACGGAGACATATAAAGTGCTGATAGGGAGAATCAACTGAACAGTTGTCAGCGTTGGATTGATGAGTCTCGGGAGCATCAGTGTTGATGGTAAGAGCGTTCACGTCAGCTCCGAGGGCAGGAGGCAGCCCTTACTGGGAGTCCCATCTCCATGGTCAGTCTGGGAGTAGTTAAAGGTGTTCATTAATCATAGTCCTAATTTGTTTTCACACTGCTGTGCTGACACACACTGAATATTATTACAGCGTCAGTTCGGGGGGAATCTCAGTGGTTGCAGTTGTCATTTTCCTTAGAGCTCGTCAAGGCTGTAAGTCCCATTGTAACCTGTTTAGGGAGACAGATGGTTAATTGTATTTGTATTGCATTTGCTTGGCCTGAAATCTAAATATTAATTTGTGATGGAAGGTAAAGTATTTCTTAACTACATGCTAACATTTTAACAACATTTTGGGAACAACTACAGCAAACAAAACAAAATGGAGAGTGTGTTACAAGTTATGTTAAAGTAATGATTCTCGTCATTTCTCTGAAAAGATAATGAACATCTTCCGTACTATAAAAAGCAATTTGAAAGATCTCAGTTTGGAAAAAAAGCAGTGTTTAACTTTTACTGGATTCATAAGCTAAAGGCTAGTCTGAGTCTGTTATCTTAAAGGTATACTATGTAGAAAATAATGATTTTTATTTCCACCACCAGGTGACAGTAATGAGTAAACTCACAACCTTGTCACTTCCATTAACCACCACAGGGTGGCAGGAATGAGTATTATTCCTCAATCCATCACACAGAGCGGCAGCGTTCAAGAGACGCAATGTCCAGCTTTTCAACTCCAGATTAAAAAAAACCAGCCCTTTTTTATTTGAGTAGAAGCTAACTCAGGCGATGATACTACTCGCTTTGAAGTGGCTTCCTCCATGGTCTCTGTCAAATAAACTAGCAAAACTTTAGATTAAAGGTCTCTACAAGCCCTGTGCACGCGAAGGCCGGGAGGTGAAATTAATGTTACTCTGCGGGTGTGTAACACTCCCCCCAGCAGATCAGGAACTCAGCCATAAACTGACTTATACTCCTCTAGTGGTGGAAAAAAGTACTACAAGTTTGCTGGGCCATCAAAAAATTAAAAAAGGATCAATAACTTTTAAAGTAAAAATAAATCACATATAGCGTTATGGCAAACAACATGTTGTTTAGCTCTCTAATTATGGTATTACTTTATTTTTAAAAGAAAACCAGCTTTAAAACAACCCAAAAATTTGACAGTGGGTTAGAGAAAAAGTATTTTATAATCCTTTACATCATTGTCTGTTTCAAATGACACGGTTATAACTAATGTGTGTGCAAATTACCAGCAGTGGCAGCTAGCTAGGTCGAGTACTTTCAGCACAGCCTGGAGCACTTCGACAGAGAAGATCTTAAAATTTCTGCTGGAATAACTGATTCCTGTTACATTGACTCCCATGCAAAGGTTTACAGAACTGTGTTCGTCATGAAGTTGAAGAGATTGGAGTTGTTTTCAGATGACAAAAATCAAGTTGAACTGGCTCCACTTGAATTAGCGGATAGCTCTTGAAACCAGCCAGAATAAAATTATATTTCTCTAAAGTAAGACGTTTTAAAGAGAGGAACAGAAATTTGGATATTCATTGTCTCTAACCTTTCTGTACATCCCTATTTCAAAAAGCTCTGAATCGTTCATTTTATTTTACTGTTTACATACTAGTGTTTCCTCTGTTTCTGTAATTGCACTTTGTGTCAGCCACATTCTCAAGCTTTCTCATTTTAACAGCTCTGAAACAAAGTTAATTAACTTGACACAACTTATTCATTTAATCTGAGAGAAAAATGTTTTTATTGATCTAAGGTCCAAAAATATTTTTGCTTCCCAAATATTTATGTATGTTTTATTCAGTATGTTAATAGAGTATCGTGAACTGGTATTAAGATGTTTTGTCTAAAAGACACAGCTACAGACAGTTTCTTACCAGTTTAACATTATGGTTAAAACACGGTTCATATTCACACAAGTAGGCTTTTCATTCAAAGCTTTGCTTTCTGGAAAAGTCAAGCCAAAGTTGAGAGAGTGAAAGACCTTTTTGTTTTGCTTCACCAGTAGCAGATAAGGCTAAAGGTTGCCATGGACGCTCAGCCACCTGGAGCCAGAGTCCAATTTAGGAAAACCACAAAGTCAATATGAACGTGTGCTACGGTTGGAAGAGAATTGAAAAACGTTGTGATTATGTAGGCCATAATCACAAGTCAAAATATATAAACTAAAAGCCCTACGGATACAGTGACACATCACCATTAATTGCCATCAGTTCAGGTAAACTATCACAATGATGCATAGAGAGTATAAATAATGTGAGACTGTCACTTGTGCAGAAACCATATCCTTTTATTTAACCAACGCAAGGCCAAAAACGCTGCACTGGTTACATGCTTCCCCTAAATGTTTTAAATCAACCACAGCGTTTTGAGCAGAGACATTAGGCTAATATCATACTCTTATAAATGTCTGACATGCAAACTAGGAGTCAGCGTTAGTCTGACAGGATATAAGACTGTGGAAACAGAAAAAGAAAAATACAGTTTCGAGTCTTGTGTTTGAGAAACTGCAGCCAAAGTATTACCTCATGCAATATCCACAGTGACCTTTCATTCATATTCATGTAGCTACATTTCCCAGAAAAAAAAAAGAAGTTAATGCAGCAGCTGGATGTTAACAACAGTTAGTGTGTTAAATCTTAACTCTAATCCGAGTCATCTATTGATAATCCAAGACATGTCTAAATGTGTAAGATGGAAAGCAGTTCAATATTTTTTACATCAAATTTAGTTTGAATAGAATATGCTGAAAAAAACTCACAAAAATTTTAATATAGCTTTTAAAATTTTTGACTGAGCAAATACATATAGTAGTATGTAAGTTTAGCATATGGTAGCCATAAATTCTGTCATTTTAAATAGTTTGGTGGATAAAAGAGAACCAAATTCACAAAAAAGAACGTTTCAAATAACATGCGTGTTAACTGTGAAGTTAATATCCAGAAATACCTTCTGAATTAATCCTTATGACCTGAATGATTGCGCTTATATACACAAAAGCTTTAAACACATTTTGTGGGGGTGTGGGCGGGTGTGGCCAGTCTAATTGGAAGGGTGACCCGTGCCTCCCTGGGCCAACCCTCTGGACACACCCCTGCAGCTTGCTACAGTATTTATTGTTTTGCTATATTTTCCTAACTGTATTATTTTTTACTAAATTGACACATCTTTATTATGATTACAATTGTTTGTACCATGTTCAGTAATTCTTTTATTCTGGCATTTTTTACATTGTGGCTTATTACATTGACAAACCCAATGCATTGCTGAGCTACTCTTGTATTAATTTTTTTTTTCCCACCAGTTTTGTTTTATGTCAGTCCACAGATCATTTACCTAAACTGTATAATGGTTGTTACACTTGTCAGTTGCAATCTTGTGATGCCAAATCCGAAGTGAGAACACCATAAAAGTTTTCCTCCAATGATTTTTCTGCAGAGGTCATTTATATTTTGGTGTGTAGCAGTTCACCATCTCTCTCAGGACACAAACACAGAGCAGCAGACACACAGATTAGAAAGCTAAAATCTTTAAAAACAAAAATTAACCCCTATGCACTGCAACAGCCAAATTAGACCAAACCAACATACAGGAACATGCCTGAGACAAACTATAAAATCTTGTTAAAGCTGATATTCCTGATTTCAGATTGCCTAGCTTAGACTGTCAACAAAGTCACAGAACTCTCAGCCCCTCCCGTCAGGTAGAATTCCTAAGCCACGCCCCCCCAGGTTTGGAAACATGCGTAGCCCCAGAAGACGACCGAGTGCAAGACATTGGTCCGCAGTTCATTCAAGTACCGTAACATGGCGGAATCACCGGTAAGTGAAAACAATATAACAACAAACGACTGACCTTGTTACTTTATCCTGAACCTGATGCGGAACCAGCCGGCGGCTGTTTCTCCTGCTGTGACATGGTAGAGCGGCGAACACTCCCAGCAGTGGTGTGCTGCGGTAATATGTCTCAGTTTTTTAGGAAGACAGAAGCCAAATAAATGCGGAAGTCCATATGGCTAGAGAGACTGTCCAATCATTCCTTTCGATTCAATTTGATTGGTTGATGTTTTTAGACGAATACGGGGGAACCTCTTAATTATTTTTTTTTTCGTTTTTTTTAACCTTCACAACATATTTTTCTCCAAGCTGTGTTAAAATGTTTTTAATGGGCATGAAAAAAACATGTTAAGCTAATTTGTTATGCAAATTAAGTATAGCAGCTTTAAGAACAGTTCGACCTGATTACGTCAACTGAAACTATTTGAACTGTACAACAGGTGAGGCATCATAAAACTGAGCCTAGATGTGTGACATGAGCAGAAGACGACACACAATTAACCAAACAATAGGAATAGCTCCGCTAATCCAGACAGAAAGTAGAAAGAAAGTGGAAATAAGACATGTTAACATACAAAGACTGACACTAACCAAACAAACCTTGAAGATCTAAAGAAAAAACATTTGAATCTACAGATTATGACTCCATGTGTCAGCATATGGAAACATGTTTCAGAAAGAGCCTATCCAACAGTTTTTATTTATCTGGCTTTATGATCTGGATGGACTGATCATAAAGGATCAGACTACTTGGCCTCATGTATAAAATATGCATATTCACCTCCAAGTCTTTACAGCTGTTAGACTCTAGTTTAAACAGACCGAAGGGATTTCACAGTTTGCATCACATGCTCACATGATTATGATGTTAACATTCGCTACATGCCTTGCATTAACATTGCTCTTGACAGTGTTCTTACCTCATAAGAAGCCATGTCACAATTTATTAAACTGGATTCTGTAAAAAAAAAAAAAAAAAAAAAATCCCATAACTAGATATTTGACAAAAAGTGTTGATACTGTAATCATTTAATTTAAAAACCAAAGAAATTGAAAACACAGTCAAAAAAAAATTGTGTTTAGAGGGGTTGTGGAGCAAAGATGGGCGTCAGTGATAGGCTGACATCATATGAAGCAAATTAGAACCGTGTAAACACTGGATCAACTGTACTAGTAACACGATTTAATCTTCTTTATAGAAACTTTTAAATTTAAGAAGAAGGGAATGGAAAAAAGGTCCGTTTATATTAGCAGAAATGGCTAATCCGAAATAAGGATATTATCTGCATATATAGACACAGAAGTTAAACCAATAGAACTAACATAGATTTTGGTCGTGGATAGAAAAAGTACAGAGTTTATAATTCAAAACCCTTCAAGCAGAGGTTCTTCTCCAGCCAGCTGTGGTCATGAGAGGATAACAAGGCTGGATCAGCAATCAAAGCAAGATGAAAAGCTCTCAGGACCCCCATGATCAGAGAATCCTCCATCTCTAAAGGTCTTTTTGATAAGTTGTAAATGTATTACTTGAAAAGCTGATGCAAAATCCACCAAATGGTAATAATAGATGTGGTAGACCCATCTTGCTGCTGAGACCTGGATCAAGTCTATATCGCACACTCCCCAAACTGTTTTGACTCTGGGGTTGGGTTGTTTTATTCTGTTTGTCTGTGGTTTTGTTTCCTCTGGGCTCAGTTAAGGATTTGTTTTAGGGTTAATTGTTCCCTCCGTCTTTTCCCCCATGTCCTCCTCCGTTTCCTTTGCCCAGCTCCTCTTGTCACGTCTCGTTCTGTGTCTTCCTGTTTTGCTCTTATTTTGTTATCGTCCTTCCTGTTCTGCTTTTGTTTTGACATCTTCCGTGCTTCTTGTTACCCTTGTGTCTTACGCCACTGTGTTCTACTCTCCAAGCTGTGTCTTGTCTCGTCATTAAGCTCCTTTTGTGTTCATTTACTATATAAACTGTATGTTTAGTTTGATTCTTTGTCCGGTGCTCGTCTTCGTCCTACCCACGTCTACCTGTGTGATTAATCCCCGTTGCCTGCTCGTCTCCTTTCCTCGTCTCACCCCCGTTTTGGACTTTATTCTCTTCTTCACCTCCCATCTTGCTTTACAGTAAGTTTGTTTTCATATTTTGTTGCCATGTCAGCCTTTACCTTTTGTTACTTAATAAAGTGTGTTTCAGTTTAAGCTCCTATCTCACACAAATCGTGACACAAACAATGTTTTGCCTTATTAAATTACCATGAGAACAAGTAGTTTATCGTTTCTTAGGGGAAATGCTTGCAGGGCTTAGCAGGACCATGGTGACAGAGGTGCACCATCCTGAAGGCAGTTTTTAGGAGGTCAGGGGTGGGCTCTAAGCTAGTTATTGCCCCAAAGTCCCTTAACAGGCTAATTTCCACTTGGAAGAAAACAGTACACATTGGCTGTGGCTGCCTTTTTTCCTTACAGGACCAGCAGTGCAGCTTGCTGTGCTTAAACCTGACTATCCTGCACTCTGAGTTGGACATCCAGTGCATTAAAAATTTATTTAATCTCAGCTCCTTTGTGTAGTGGGACTATTTAAAAAAAAACTTCTGGTATCAATGATCTTTATTTATAGCAGGTTTTACAGAACCAAATATTTCACCACATTGCTTCTCTCTTCATCTACCCCAAAAGTTCAAACAAACAAAGTCACAAGCCGTAGCACCACAGGGATGGTAATGTCATTAACATATGTCATAATCCTTACTGGCTTCATAAAACTCAAGCCCAACAAAAGGCCAATACATGAAATTAAGAGAACGATTTATATGATACAGTGCTCGGAAAAGTAAATAACTTGAAGGGTTGGCACTAACCAAAGAAGAAAGAGCTCAGGTACAATAGATGCCAACTTCCTTTGCCCAGTTTAAAAAGTTTAACCCAGCCACCAAGCATTAAAACAAGGTCTTTTCCTATCATGTCTGGACTTTGTCTCATATTATATAAAGGAATATAAGCTGATTAGTTAACCCGTTACTTGCTTCCTCATGACAAGCTACATCAGTTAGTACACCTGATTTGTGGTGATAGTCAGATAGCCTTTTTCACCTCTATCAGTCAGGAGAAAGGTTCGTTGAGCTGCCAGTTTTAGCACGGGGTGACTCCCGCCTTCTGGTGTGTGGTACCTGTCCAAAAACAACTTGTCGGAGGTTGCTGCCGAGCCAAAGTCTGACACAGTGATTATAGGTTGTGCTCATGGGTGAAGAAAGCTGTGGTTTTGTGCTGAGTATCTGAGAAATCTATTGTGAACTTCACCTTTTTTCTGAGGTAGCACTTGACTGAATTATTTGCTGCAGGGAGGAAGCAAGAGAGTCGTCTGTTACCAGGAGCAATATCTCAGAAACGCTGCTGTGAGGATTGGCTTCAGTGTTTGAACTGAGTATAGAACTGGGAGTCTAGAATAAAACTCATTGCATTTTGTAAAACTGATAACTTTCAGCCAAAAGGTAATCACAGAAAGAATCATATAACAGTTTCCTGTTTTGTATTTTAGGAGGAATTTGCCTTGTTTTTATGGCTAACTGCATGACCTATATATTTGATTTCTGACTTTGTCTCAACTCTGTTGCTAATAAATTTATTTACATGCTTAAAAAGGTAACAGTTTAGATGGAACTTAGCCTGCAACTGGAGCATTTGTAACCATATTCAGAATGTTTTTTGATGTGATGCTGATCTCAAAGTCATGGACACCATTTATGTGGCATTGGTTGTGATTACTTTGCTGCCTATTGTCCAAATAAAAGCGTTTTTGTCTAATGGGGAAAAACATATGAGTAAAAAAAAATCTGGATTAGGATTAGAAGAAATTTAGATTTTTCAAAATTTTTTAGAACAAGATCAAACTGTTTACATTTTGCACAGTTGCATATACTCGAATAAGCTAGCTATAGACAAGGTATTCCCACTTCCCATTTCAGTAAGAAGTTACAACAAGCAAAACCATTTTTTTGTTCATTATATCTTTTGTATATACTGTATGTGTATAGTTGGTGTGAAGGTAGGCTGAAACAAAAGCATGTTCCAAAGAGCCAACTTCAAGCACGATGCATGAATGGATTGTCATGATCGTCTTGCTGCCCAAGACACATTGTAAATTCTATCAGTCATTCATTAAATCCTGCTGCAGGGAAAACACGACTCAAGATATATGACTGTTTAATAAAGGTGAGCCAATGTGGTGGAGTGGTGGACTGGGTTGAGTGTGAAATGGGTGTTTGGGTTCAGAGAGAGTGGGGTGTAATCCCCAGAGACTTGAGAGTTCGGAACGTACCAGGCTACATGGGGGTAGACACAAGTCAGCAGTCACAAGGGGTTAATTGTTGCTGTTTAAAAGAGCACATGTTGTTAAAGAGCTGGTGGGTGGAAAGAGTTCTATTTATACATGGCGGAGGTAATGAGGTAAAATTATTCTGTCCGGCAGAGATGGGATGTGACCACAGTGGGGTGTTGGAGACTCTCCTGCTCTGGCTCCTGAGAATGTTTTCAGTCCAAATACGGGTGCTGAAACGTAAGCTTGTTAATTAATTCCCATTTACATATGGCCAGCTGTGGTTTCCATTGAGCCCTACAGCCCAGGCACCCTGTCACAGAAACAGGCGATTGATTGGCTAATTAATGATTCCCCAGATGCAGCTGTTAAATTGAAATTAACCTAATAGGCCTCAGGTGTTATTACATTGCACTGATGTTTTTATTACTTATGTTTACATAAAAACACATAAACACAGGCAAACCAAAACCTATGGCAGGGTCACATCTTCCACTAATTTAAAAGTGTTTTATTTTGAAAGTTCAAGTTTATTTGATCTTTTTTGTAACAAAAACTTACATTTTTATGGAATTACACTTGTGCACATTTTTTTGCACATTTCTAGGCTTGTTCGTGCCCTATAGAGATTTGACAATGTAGTACCCAATAACCTGTTTACACACATGTTCACATGGATGTGTTTCATGTCACTGACAGAGTTAGAAGCAAAGTGAGGTGCGCTGTCTCACCTATGAACACTTCAACAGATGTATTTAGAAATCTGGGGATCAAACTGCACCGGCATGCCGGTGTTCTTACTAAGCCACGTGAGCGCCACGCTCATCTGAGATAAATAAAATAAACAATTATCTTTTGATAGATCAATGAATTACTTCTTGCCCCACTAGAGGGAGCAACTTGATAGGGATCCGATGGGGAAGAGCTGCAACATTTCACTCAATAGTACATCAGTCATTCTCCCTTTGACACCAAAACATCCTGTCATCAAGATAAAACTCTACATTTTATTACTCAACAAATCAGTCAACAAGTTCAGCAAATTGGGTTAATGTGAAAACATGAATGGGTGAAAAATGTTTTCCTACCAAGCATGTGTACCTTTCCAACATGCTACATATCCCTCTTAGATATTTAATATGACTATTCATTGACATGTCAATAAAATATGGTTAATGTTGTTTCCTAATGGGTGCTGACCTTCACCAAGCATAATGTGATTATATGATTCACACATAAAGCTAACGGTCCTACATTTCTTTTACTAACATTACTGGATTCCTTGATCATGGAAATATGCCCTTAGCAATTAGAATAACTTTGATATATTTAAAAATTCAACAGTTATCAATAAAAACAATTTTTGCACAATGATGGATTTCCAGTTCTCCTAAATTCTAATCAATTGATATTCATGCCATTCATAATCTATGGTTAAATGTTCATGTACATCCGTTCTTAAATTTCAGAGTTTTTCCAAACAGACAGACAATAGGTAAAGTAACTCAGGCAAAAGAGGTTTGAGGTAATCCTGATGATGTATACCTTTATACTGTAGTTTTGTTCCTTGTTTTTAAAGGTTGCATTAAAAAAATACTTTCGTCATTGTATGAACAGAAGGATTAACAAGGCTTTTGATGTCGCTGTGGTGTTGTTATTGGGTCTGTCCAATTGCTGATGGATATTAGAAGAGTCCATGAATCCTCATAAATAAGTGGAAAGTGTGCCACTTTCTGATCTACAGTTCCTTAGTATCCACATTTTGACTGGTAGGGTACATTTTTAAGTCTTAATCCATTTAGTATCTATTAAACTGCAAGACATTCTATACACTGGGGTGTTGGGAAAAGGTCTGAAGTAAAAGTTAAGGCTGTGATTAATAGAAGCAAAATGCAGTAAAATAGTTGTCATTCACGGCGCTTTGCACCCTCATACTCAGGTTACATTGACTGAAACAGCGTTTGTCCATATTTGTGAGAGTCCAGGTTTTACTCTTCCTGTCTGCCTTGACGGGAGGAGAAGAGACCAAAGCTCCATGGCATGCTGGTCAGTGGCACCCACCCTGCATTTCTGTCGGCGCCTGGTATCCTGGCCAAAACTGAAAAAGGTAAAAAGGCTGATAAATGCCCGCTCTCACAGAGGGCCATCCAAAAAATATGAGCCCTTCCAAAAGTTAGGTCAGCTCAGGTCAAAATATGTGTTACAGTGATGATCCAGTAGAAGAAAGGCTGTACTGATTTCTTCGAAATAAATTTAATATGGTAAGTTTCAAGAATGTTTAATGCAAGATTACGTTGGATTTCTTTTAAAATTAGTCTAAGCTATGTATTTGAGTTGGTAAGTCCTGTAGATAATAAATCAGGTGATTCCTGAATTGTACTTGTTGATTTTCTGTTTATAATTCACCTACACACTCGTGTCCTGTTGCTTAGACTTGCACATTTATTATCTTTGATGTAAAAAGCAGTGTTTTCAAAAGGGTATCGAGTCTGCCTGTCAAATTATATTGTCTAACTGTTCTACTGAAAGGCCTCTTCTGGTCATAAGGGGGTGATGACGTTCTTTTATTTGCTATACATGTGATATCTAGTCCAGGATCACAGGGAGACTAGAGACCACCCTGATAACAGATGCTGTAAAGAAGATATTAAAGACCCAAACTGATTTCAGCGTCTCGCCACCTTCATAACCTGCAGAAGGAAAAATCATCAGAATATCTTTAATTAAGTCATGACAACAGCACTTCCAGTAGGAGTTATCACGTTATGTTTGCTCTTTTTTGTTATGGAAACCTCGGATTGGCCTTTTAATGGGATTCCCAGGTCTGTCCTGCTTTAGCAGCTGTTGGAGGGATCATCATCTGTGTTTGCAGGGCACCCGCTGAGAGGCCCGAGCACCATGGGCCAAGCTCTCCCAGATAATTTCCATAAACATGAATAATTGCCTATTTTCCCACTTTGGTGAAGATCCCTTAGGGAGAACTTAGGGATAAATGCAAATGCCATGACATCAACAGACCAATAAGTTATCCACAAATGTGTTTCTGGATTTTGCGGAGATCTGTTTATAGCTACATCGCAGCAAAGACTAACATTTTATTGAGGACAGTTCTTGACCACCTGGTTGGTAACAACGTCTTTATTAAAAATAAAAGTGAAATAACTCGTGCTGAAAAGCCATCAAGGATATCACCTGTAACTTTCAGCCTTTGAATGGAGGAACTCTGAGCGAAAGAAGATTTGCAAGTATTCATTGGCTCGTATTAGGCATATTAGCATTTTACTTTAATGTATTTATATCTATTATATCTTGAAAACTAGAAATAGCTTGCGTATAAAAGTAATTTCTCACTTATTCATGTAATTTTATGTGAAAGTTGCCCACATCGTTGACATAACCCCATACCATGAAAGATACAGGCTATTGAACTGTCCACTGATAACAAGCTGAATACTTCCTCTTTAGTCCACAGGATACGGTACATCTGTCACAGAACAGTTTCCTACTTAAAGACCCACTCCGATGAAAATCTTTTTTTTCATATTGTTAACATGTTCCTGTGGCACTTCTCTGATGCCAGAAAATTAAGCTCAAAATTGCATTTCTAAGTATTACTGCATTCAAATCTCTGTGAATCAGTAGCAGATGCTAAAATGTGTCTAAAAAAGACTGGATTTGTGACATAGAAAAGCCAGTGGGCAGGCCACAAGCTCCTGCTCCGCTAGCTTACAGCTAGTTTTAACACGAGCATAAACCAAGAGCTATCAACAACGTGTGGAGTGGGGGGATCCTCCAAACCAACAGTTCTGCCCACAGCGCAGAGGCAGATTGCTAATGAGCTAATGCAGCTATGCAGAAAACGACACAGGTTTACTGATTTGGGGTAAAAACTCCCTAATCATAAATTAAAGACCACAGAGAAGATTTTGAAATGGCTCAAAAGATGATCAGAGTGGGTCTTTAAGCTCAGATCCTTTTGAATGAACTACGGTCAAGAGGACATGGTTGTTTCAGGATGCGTACTGTACATCCGGCTTCTTCTTTGCATGAAACATCTTTAACTGGTGTTTGTGGATTACATGGTGCACTGCGTGGCTAGACAGTGATCTCTGTAAGTGTTCTTGAACCCATGGAGTGATACTGATGCTTTTAATTGATCACTGCATCAGGGCCCGCAAAACACAAGCATCCACTTTTGACTTTTGACCTTGTCCCTTGTTCACAGAGATTCCTCCTGATTCTCTGAATCTTTTGATGATATTATTCACTGCCGATGGTGGGATCTTCAAAGTCTTCACAACTGAAACTGTTCCACAAATTTTAGATACAGTGTGTTTCAGGTTGGTGAATGTCTGCCTTTCTTTACATCTGAGAGGTTCTACCTCTCTGAAACGCTCTTTTAACTCATTCAGTGCCACTTTCAGATTTCATATCCCCCGTCAGTGTCAGAGATATTTAGCAGTTTTACTGATTTTTGAAGACCCACAGAATATTATGTGAAATCTGAAACCATCAGCACAAAATTTAGTCTTTCTTCTTTCAAAAGCAAAAAAATGTTTCTACCTCTTTCTGTTATTTCGTAATCTGCAGTAGAAAAGAGCAACTTTCATGAAAATCCACACGTTTCAGGACTAAAAGTGGAGATATAGAGCATTTTGTGTAAAGAGGTTTTTCAAGCAGATCAGTGAATTTGATGCAAATATTTCATGTTTCAATGATTCATGCAACATCTGAACTATGTTTTACTACTATGAAAGTAAAAAAAACAACAGTAAAAAAAGTTATTTAAAAGGATCCTCCCATCTTCTTAAAATTGTGTTATATTTATATTTCTTATGTTTTATTGTCTCTATCACAGTCCATTTTTCTTTATTTTAGGCCAGTATTTTCACATTGGGGGAAAATCATTTGTTTTTGTGCTTTAAATGAATAAAATCTAAAACTAGTCTTAAATCTTTCGGTAAAACCCTCATCTCCAAAAGTTTGTGTGATGCATTTCCACAAATCATCCATCCATCTGTTTTCGGTCCTGATCCTGTCGGGGGTCAGAGACAGCTATGACCTGTCTCCATTGGCCATCAGGTGAGAGAACATGCAGAAAGCCTTTAGCCAGGAGTCGAACCCAGGACACAGTGTTAACATTAATAACCAACTGTGCAGCCTATGAATTCTTCATTAAAGTGTAAAATATTAATTTAATTTAATTTATTTAATCTTAATTAATTTTGTTGGCAATTTATCCCACTTATTGTTCTGTCCTTAGCTTAAGATGTAACTTACATCTCTTCATCACTTCCACATATTGTGAGTTTAGCTGTGCTTGGGACATTAAATCAAACTCCTATGAGGAAACTATTAATAAAAACCTGACGTCCAGCTTCCTTTTTCTGATTGCTGATTGCACCTCAGAGTCTTACGATGCAGCTTTGCTGCTCACCTCAGGACCGGTTCAAAACAAGGTGAAAAAGCCTCTAAGCTGTAAATTAAACACATGCACTATCTGTGGCCTGAAATTCCATCAAACCTACAGGTTAGTGTTTTGCAAGAGCTGATGTTATACAGTGGGGCAAAAAAGTATTTAGTCAGCCACCAATTGTGTAAGTTCTCCCACTTAAAAAGATCAGAGAGGCCTGTAATTTTCATCATAGGTATGCCTCAACTATGAGAGACAAAATGAGGAAAAAAAATCCAGAAAATCACATTGTCTGATTTTTAAAGAATTTATTTGGAAATTATGGTGGAAAATAAGTATTTGGTCAATAACAAAAGTTAATCTCAATACTTTGTTATATAGCCTTTGTTGGCAATGACAGAGGTCAAACGTTTTCTGTAAGTCTTCACAAGGTTTTCACACACTGTTGCTGGTATTTTGGCCCATTCCTCCATGCAGATCTCCTCTAGAGCAGTGATGTTTTGGGGCTGACGCTGGGCAACACGGACTTTCAACTCCCTCCAGAGATTTTCTATGGGGTTGAGATCTGGAGACTGGCTAGGCCACTCCAGGACCTTGAAATGCTTCTTACGAAGCCACTCCTTCGTTGCCCGGGCGGTGTGTTTGGGATCATTGTCATGCTGAAAGACCCAGCCACGTCTCATTTTCAATGCCCTTGCTGATGGAAGGAGGTTTTCACTCAAAATCTTACGATACATGGCCCCATTCATTCTTTCCTTTACACGGATCAGTCGTCCTGGTCCCCTTGCAGAAAAACAGCCCCAAAGCATGATGTTTCCACCCCCATGCTTTACAGTAGGTATGGTGTTCTTTGGATCCAACTCAGCATTCTTTCCCCTCCAAGTTGAGTTTCTACCAAAAAGTTCTATTTTGGTTTCATCTGACCATATGATGTTCTCCCAATCCTCTTCTGGATCATCCAAATGCTCTCTAGCAAACCGCAGACGGGCCTGGACGTGTCCTGGCTTCAGCAGGGGGACACGTCTGGCACTGCAGGATTTGAGTCCCTGGCGGCGTAGTGTGTTACTGATGGTAGCCTTTGTTACTTTGGTCCCAGCTCTCTGCAGGTCATTCACTAGGTCCCTCCGTGTGGTTCTGGGATTTTTGCTCACCGTTCTTGTGATCATTTTGACCCCACGGGGTGAGATCTTGCGTGGAGCCCCAGATCGAGGGAGATTATCAGTGGTCTTGTATGTCTTCCATTTTCTAATAATTGCTCCCACAGTTGATTTCTTCACACCAAGCTGCTTACCTATTGCAGATTCAGTCTTCCCAGCCTGGTGAAGGTCTACAATTTTGTTTCTGGTGTCCTTTGACAGCTCTTTGGTCTTGGCCATAGTGGAGTTTGGAGCGTGACTGTTTGAGGTTGTGGACAGGTGTCTTTTATACTGATAACGAGTTCACACAGGTGCCATTAATACAGGTAACGAGTGGAGGACCGAGGAGCCTCTTAAAGAAGTTACAGGTCTGTGAAAGCCAGAAATCTTACTTGTTTGTAGGTGACCAAATACTTATTTTCCACCATAATTTGCAAATAAATTCTTTAAAAATCAGACAATGTGATTTTCTGGATTTTTTTCCCTCATTTTGTCTCTCATAGTTGAGGTATACCTATGATGAAAATTACAGGCCTCTCTGATCTTTTTAAGTGGGAGAACTTACACAATTGGTGGCTGACTAAATACTTTTTTGCCCCACTGTATATATGTGATAAGAGTAGAAAAACAATTATTTAAGTCTTTACTATCATCTTGAATATTGGCCTTGTATAATATTAAATTACAGGTTATATTTATTTTTATTTTTTGTAAAAGGTAACTTGGAGAGTGACTCCAAGTAAACATCTGAAAAAATATGAGAAAGCAAATTATTAGTGCTTGTTTCCCTGAGCTTCAGCATTATTACTTTTTTTTTTTTTCTGTCATGCAGCGTCCCCTCTGAGGTCAAATTTTAAGCGTGACATGCACAGAACAAAACACAATTGTTTCTATGGCTGTTTTAAGACTTAGTATACGCAAATGATGTGTATCAATGGCAGCATAAATCAGAAAGATTGCATTTTAATAGCAGCATTTCCTGCTCTCATGAAAGGTAAAGTATCCATAGTCATAGAAAAAAAAACTACATTTGAGTTGTTTGGACATAATAACATTCCAGAGGGAACATGAAGTTTTACATTTATTTGTCACACACGGAAAAACAAATGGACCGCTCGTGTATTGCCTATAATTTTATTATGTGGGAGTGAATTGCTGCTCGTCTAGCAAAGGATAAAATAAACCTTCGTCACAGTGAAACATGATTATTTAAATAAATAATAAGTCAATAAATGTACAAACTTTACATGTTTTAAACTGGTTTTCATTTTCTTACAATATCTTTTTCCTGTTTTACCAAATGGTGCAACATAATACTCAGAGATATTGTTTGAAAATTAATTATTGTATGTCAAACATATTGCATAACTGGATTGGTTCTATTTCATTTTTGCTAGGATAGCAGCGACATGCTTCAATAATAATTTGCTACTACAACAGATTAACTTTGCTGTTATTCCATAAATATGGGATTCTATTACTGTTCTAATCAGATGAACAAATTAAAGTTCCTGGAGCTGTTCTGTTCTATGATGAATAATTTAGTTGGGTTTCATGTCCAGATGAAAAAATGTTTAGAAATTTAACATGGATACATCAGTTAGTTAACTATTCTATTAAATAAATCACACATATTCATTATGCTAGAATCAAACACTATAAACCTGATGAAAATAAAAACATTTAAAGAGTTCAATTTTGACATAATTCAGCAGCGTCTTGCTGTTTTGTGGTGCATATTTATATAAAAGTTTTTACTTTTAGATGTGTTTCATTTGGAAAGATTCTCCTGTGTCTTTAAACAATCTTAATTTCTTAATTTCCCCGTAAAGGATTAGCATTAAAACCTTGTGTCCATTTTAAGAAACTTGTTCTCATTGTCTATCAGCCGTGTCAAAGTCTCACGTCCACGCTCAACTCTGAAAGTGTTGTAAAAAATCGGTATAAAAGACTTCTTTCATCCGTAATTGATAGGTGCTTGTTTTGGTTCAGCGGCCTCGTGTCACTCTTGCCACTACGCGTTAGGGCACATATCAGAGCTGAAGCAGAGTGTGAAGCTTGAGAGATGGTGGAAACAAGTGTGTCATGACCAGAAAGTAGTGGCGCAAAAGCCATGCTTGTCAGGATGACTAATAGCTCAGGGCAACAGGTCTCACTGTGGGGTGTTAACAATCAGCCAGGCCTCAGGTTGTTGCCTGACAGCCAACCACATGACTTGGACATGAGCTGGTCACCTGCACTTTGTGAGACTTAACAAGACCTAAGTCCAAACCCTTTAACCTGGAAGAATTGCTTCCATCTAATACAAGCTCTTAATACAAATTCAAAACGTATTCTTTTAGTTGTAAAACTAAATCTGTAGTAACACGTCAGGTCAGATTACAAAGACCATTTTTTCTCTTTGCTAAAACGGAGAATTTTTATTTGACAAGTCAGCTCAGAAAGCAGTTCATCAGTTCAAAGAGACATTTACACCTCCACTCAACCATGACCAGGTGAAAACCTGTCTGCACAAATCAGTATGCAAAAGTATGCCCTGAAATACATGGTCTCCATTGTTTAAGTTGATGAATCTCAAGTCCAGGTCACTGAATGGCAAGTCAGTCTGGCCACAGCCTGTAATGTATTAGTGTGGTGAAATGTACATTTACTACATTTAGAAAGTGTTTTATTCTTGTCAGTAATTGAGGGGTGGCAGTAACTCAAGAGGTTAAGCAAGTCATCTAGTAAGTGGGGGGTCAGCGGTTTGAATCCTTGCTGTCCAAATTGCTTTTTTGGGCAAGTCACTTCACCCACTTTGCCTGTTTGGTAGTGATCGGAGGGTCCGGTGGCACCTGGCAGCCTCACCTCTGCCAGTGTGTACCAGGACAACTGTGGCTACAACATGTGTGTAGTTTATCACCACCAAACATGTGAGTGTGTGTGTGTGAACGGGTCAATGAAAGACTTTGTGAGTCATCTGACTTAAGAAATGTGCTATACAAGTACACGCCATTTATTTATTTCGCATTTTCCTAGCAAGCCTGGTCCATGATTAAGATGCAACCTTGGCAATGTCACACGACTGGAACATCTAACATCGGCACGTTGTTTTCTGTCACCATGAACAAGTCAGTTAAGGGTTAAAACACATTCATGTGCAGCACAACAAGTGCGAGTGAGTAAAGATTCTCTGTTTGTTTTACTATCAGAGAAGCAGGACAGACATCGATTTGGAAAACTGAGTTTAAATAAGGTTCCCAGGAAAACTATAGTGGGAAAACAATGGCATTTCTGTTGATTATGAGTCGAATTTAATAAAAATTAATCCACTTATCCGTCATTCTGAAGATTTAACCTTGTCCAGAAATTCAGATTTGGACATCTGAATATCAAGAACCTGTGATGCTAAACAAAAACTTTTGGGCCCTTTAAGTGTTGCTGGCTCTTACACACAGTGAGATAATAGGACTTTGTATTTAAGCAGAAAAACATGTTTCATTCATTAATTAGCTTGTCGTGAAAGAGTAGGCGAGACAATCTGAAAACTGTAGACAGGCACAGGCTGGATCACTTTGGTTAGACGCCTTAGTGAAAACTGAGACACTTGTCTGTTAGCCTGCTTCCTGTAATGTGTGAATTTTCTTTCAGTGAATGAAAGCCTCAAGTCTTTCCTCCTAAAACTAGTTCTGTCACCGCGCGGAGCGAAGATAGACATCTCGACAAGAAAAAAAATAGCTGCACGTATTTTGCGTCATAATTTCCTGAAAAGGAAAAGAACAACTTGGAAAATAAAACTAATTTTGTTTCTATTTTTAAACTCTTAGAAATAGTGTTCTAGTGAAGGCCACAGATAGTTGCACATACAGTATTTGGGCTGGAGCGGGCACGGCAGCACTCAGGAGACCTGTTTTCTTCCAGACTTCGCAGTATATGTGGCCATTACACACTACATTGAATGTTATATACAGTCACTGAAGTGCGTCCAGAACCTCAGATTTTGAGAGATTCATGAATTTGTTGATAGAAAATTCCATTCAAATGTTCTTCCTTTTTAAATATCAATTTTATTTGTTGTAATTGAACAGAATTTGTGAAATGTTTGGAGGTTGTAAAGAAAAAACCCAAAGATTCTTGTTTTTACTTCATTCTGGCCTGTTTACTGACGTGACGTCGGCTCAGTCTGCACCACCGTTCCACGTTTAAACCCCAGTGACGTCTCTTCCAATTACGCCTGTTCATTTGCACGTCAGAGTTACACTTGAGCTCAACATTTTTAAAACTGTGTTAACAGCCAATTAGCCAGGAGGTGAGGTGATAGATTTTTTTTTCCTGTTGCCTTTGGAAGACAAAGCTTTCAGCAGTTTATTTCCCAGGTCTGTTAAGTTATTTTTATTTGGTGTGGGGTGACAGCTCTGCCCACCCCTCCGAATAGAAACATGTCAGAACAATAAAGAACTGGACCACCAGAAATTAGCTGGGACTTTTAATTGGCTCATAAGAAAATCAGTATATTGAGTGCTGATCGACTGGGGAGGGGGATGGGGGGGGGGGGGGG
>SSNP01000090.1:2068859-2096346 GCA_006937955.1 Pachypanchax playfairii
GGGGGGGGGGGGGGGGGGGGGGGCTGTCATGGAAAAGCTGAATTGTTGTGACTTTTCTATAATGTCTTTATTTTAAGCTCTTAAAAGCCTGAACACAGAATATTCATCAGAAAATTGTTTTTTTCTTTCTTATTTAACTGTTGGATAATAATTGTTTAATGTAATTACATGATAAGCAAGTGCATAATTAAACTATGTTATAAGATTGGCACCATTTTTGAGCTTTTGATTGATTTAATCTTTAATTAATCTTTACATTACATTTAAAAAAGTTGAGTTTTTTTATCAGATTTTCTTCTAAATAAAAGTAATTATTCTACATTTCAATAACAAATATGTTTCTGTATTTGCTTCTTTTCTTCCAGAGTCAGATCAGTACTTTTTACTGTACCACTAACACTCATCAGCACAACTTTAAAATCCTTTTTCCTAAATAAGACGGTTGTAATTGCACAAATTAAAGCTCCTATGTTGTAGCTAGTTTGCCTTCCAACTGTTTCAATGGGAGACAATAACGCATTTGCCTTTGTGGCAAAATTCTCAAACACATTGGCAGGTATGTTGTATGTTGACTCAAACCTGGAATTACTGCATTTGTGTTAAAAATCTAAATGATATGTATATCGTGTTTCTCTAAAGGTGTTTGTTCTTGTGAGTCATGCATTAATCTGAAGGGAATATTATTCCTCCGATCCAGAGATGGGACTGCCCGAGGTCTTGGCAAAGTCCCGCGCAGTCCGGGAAAAACACTCCACTGAGCACTTGTGATTAAGTGTCTTTATTTAAGCCCATGAACTCAAACAAGCAATCAGAGCCAAGCCAAAGCTCCACAGTTCTTTAAATTCAAGTTGCTAGGAAACATACGGTTTGTTGCAATCATTTTTTTCCTCTTGTCAGCTGGTAATAAATATTAGACTTAAACTATTAGACTTACTAAAGTTACAAGTTCCACAATCCAATGAAAGAAAATGAAGGGTTTTGAGCTAATATTTGGCATAAAAATATACAAATCAGACAAATACCCACTATTTTACCATCTTTTGTAGTGTTGACGGTGTAATTCTTCATATTTATGACAATATATTTATCTCATATGTTGGTTCCTAACCTGAAAACCTGATTTGGACCCTCATCCAAACAGAAACTCTTTTTATTTTTCATCTTGACTACAGATCTTAATCTATCCCGTTTTCTGTTATGTAAAACATGTCAAGTCCCCACCAGTTGAAGATCTGTTTTTTATAGGACAATATTGCATCAAAAATTCATCAGTACTGACAAAAAAAGGAGAAAAAAACTGGGGCTGTTTGTGAGAGTCTGAAAGATAAAGCGTGTTTTGTTTTCTGTGGTTTATGTGAATGAGTTTATGTTCCCGGGCTCAGGCAGCCTGGCTCTTGTCTCTACCTGTCCGCAGGTAAAATTCCCACATTCTCTCTGTCTTGCTCACATCACCTGCCCTGATGATCTGATAGTGTAAAAAAAAACTGAATTCAGACGTGCATTTTTGTACAATCATCTCATCAAAAATACAGTGATGTCTTTTGAACAACAACGATGCATATGGATCTTGTAATTTCACAGCCAGTTTTTCAACAGTCTACAAGTAAACAATAAAATGCTACACTGAATTAGATAAACTATGATATGTTTTGTTTTGCATAACTTTGGGACATGGTAGTGTTGTAAAGCAAGGTGTGACACCAGTTGTTTGTCCAAGCAGACTGTTTTTAGAAGCATTTAAAGGCTGGATGAGGTCAGAGATGTGTGGGCGTAAAGACTCACCTCAGGGTTATTCACTCACACTGATTTGTGAGAACCGGCAGCAACACGGGGCAAGACTGGAAAAGCAGGAACTAGTGAGGTTTTGTTTAGAAAACTACAAATACAGACTTTGGAACATTCCAGGAAACAATAGAACTCTGGCTAAACACTGGTTTTCCTTAAAGGTCCTGTATCAGACAAAATCAACCTTTTGGAGCCTTTAACCATGTTGTGATGTTATTTCCTTAAAAAAAGTGGTTTTTGGCTTAATACACGCATTTCTCAGTAATCCTCCTGCGCTCTGAGCAGCTGCTCCACTCTCTCCTGGAAAACGACTGACTGTAACATAGTGATGTAACAACGTGTCCGCGCTGCCCCTGCAGATTCAACACACACGCCCTGAGCTGCGAGAGTCTGAAGCCAACCACTAAGCACCACCGTTTGGTAGTACAGTGATCCCTCACTACTTCGCGGTTCGACTTTCGCGGACTCACCACTTTGGGGATTTTTCAAAAATATTCATCCAAAAATAAAAAGTGTAAAATACCACGCTTTTGGCTGTCCGTTTACCTCCCCACATTTCCTCCGCGGTTGGTTAATGACCCAGCGCCTCTATCTGAAGACGAGGCGCCTCCTGAAGAGCTGTAAAACTCTCATTAGTACCTGTGCAGTCACATCGTCACCGTCATCACACTGCACAGGTTCTTTATTACTGTCATCAGTCAACCAACACAACGCTGTAGTCATAACTGCATGCGGAAGCGCCGCAGCGCAGTGCGATTAGCTGTTCCCGTTACCAGACGCGTCTTTCTCAGCACCGGTCCACAAGCGCTTCTGCTCCTCTGTTTATCCAGAGCTATTTTTTCACCATGGATAAGTAAATAACATAATTAAATAACTGAAGAGAGCTTATTTTAATTACTCCTCCTACATCATTCATCTTGAATTGACAACTCCCCTCTCTCTTTCAGGGAAAGAGTCTTTCCCTGTTTGTGTTTAGACACCCATGAACCCCACCCCCCTCAACATAGTCAGCACACTCTGTTGCGCTGTGTGTGTTGTGTTTATTTTCATCTCTAGATACACAAATATGATCGCATTTGTCAATCACGGTATTTTATTTTGAAGAATCACTTTTATTTTCAAAATGTACCGGATTGTCTGTGTTTTTTGGTGTATCCCTACTTCGCGGATTTTCACCTGTCGCGGGAGAGGTCTGGAACCAATTAACCGCGATAAGTGAGGGATCACTGTATTTTACTTTCTAAAAAATGTGCATTTGGCTTGAGAGTTATAGTAATTTATTCACCATTTTATTCAGGCAGCTCGAGGGGCAGCTCTCACAGGGAGGGGGCCTGGAGGGAGAGATGGGATTTTAGGTAAACTGAGTGTTTTACTTCCTGGTCGGAGAATAACTTGAGAATGTAAGTTCTATTTTAGGACAAATGAAGACTATATAAACACATGAGGTAAGATTTTGCCATCCTGTTTGAAATCTGTAAAATAGCAGGATACAGGACCTTTAAAAAAATTAAACTGCTTATTAAAGAAGATTTTAGACAAACGTGGCAACTAGTTAAACACATTAAATTGTTTGAAAATATGCAAATTTCAGTAGAAATCTTGCTGAACTGCAACAAGTTTCGTATATGGCCATTTCTGTTGGGCTTTTTGCATTATTGCAAATGAAATGTTCTTGTCCCAGTTTAAAGGCAGGGTAGCTATACGATTTCATTTTAAAATACTTTTTTTAAAACTGCAAAAAATGCTCTTCATATACCAGTGGCAATTTACATTTTAGGAGTTCTTAAACTAGACCGAGTAATGATCATTCTTTCTACAGCAAGAAACCCTGGGAAAACCTCATCCAATCAACTTCCACTGTCCGTCCAGGATAACTGGCTCGTAAGCAAAGCTTCCGTGTTCCAGCACCTCCCCGTCTGCACGTCCCCTTCGAGTACACGCAATGCTCGTACTGGCCTATAAACAGAAAGTGAGCTTGTGCTACTTTGTCGCGCCAGCAGATAAATAGATTACGCAAGCTGCATTAGCCGACGTGTTTGTTTGGTGAAGCATCAAATTCCACGTTAGTGCAGATAAGCTTCCCAAAATGAATCGTAAACGCAAAGATGTTGTGGAAATAGCAACGAGAAAGAAGAAAGCTGACGAAGAGTGTGCCAAAAGCCAAATCTGCATCAGAGGTGCTGCATTTACACGGTGGCGTCAACTCAAGGAAGCGAAGGGCTTGCTAACCGATGCGTTGGTTGCTGATTTTCTTCTGGACGGGTAAGATCAGGTTGTATTTTGTGTTACCCAAGTAAAGCTGGAGAACGCGACTGTGGCGGAGATCCAACAAGACCATGCTGGCTGCGCGTGCCTGTGTTACTGAGGCGTGGCTTAGGAGGAGAGCATGAAGCAAGGGGTGGGACTTTTTATTTTGCAATAACGCCCTCTTGAGGAGCGCTCACACAATCGTATACCCTGCCTTTAATCATAAAAATTCTTAATCATGTCTCAGTTTTTTTGTTTATTTGCAATTTGGTTATTACATCCATTTAAAACGACCTCAAGTTTTCACAAACTTTCTGACTTAACGGAAACTGAATTGAGGAAGTTTCTAGATGGGTTCCAGATGGCAGTCATGACTGCAGGAGAAAGTTTCCCACCCAAATTTTTTTAACATCTCTAGAATTTGAGGGACACAACAACAAGCCCTGCAACTCGTATGAAGAAACTGAAAACTTTAAAAAATATATTTAGATGTTTGCAACTAGTGGCCAACAGTCACAGCCTGATATTATATTCTCATGAAACTTTATTAAATGATTAATACTTACATTTTATTTGTGTTAATAGTCAAATATTTAGCAAATTATTTCATGGAAATTCAAAAATCTTTCAAATAAAATGAAAATTTATGAGGATTCATCTTTAATTTTTAGAGTTCACTGCAGGTTTTCATTGTAATTTAAATATTTATGCTATAAATCCTTTAGTTAAAGAATTATAATAACGTCATCCTTTAACTATGGGAGGATTAATGTTGGAATGATTGTAACTTATGATCAGAGGACTTATGATTTAGGAGTGTTTTCTTCTTCTTTTTCTTATTTAAGCATTTGTGTTCTGCTAGCCTCCCCCTTTCTGTAAAAAGTGTGTGTGACAGCATGTTCAGATGGAATCACACTAACCCGTTTAACTCACTCGGCGCCTGCGTCGCTGATGGGGGCCTTTTACAGATTCTGGCTGGACTGACCCCTAAAAAAAGCTCCATGGCTGCGGCAGCGGTTAGGACCTAAAACCAAGACCCCATTCACCTATCAACCCGGCTGTTTATTTTCAGAGGCATTAGAGGAAACACTCGACAGGACTTATCAGATCCTAACAGTCGCACGTCTTTGTTATTTTACACACAGGCCTCCTCTCAACTCAGCCTCATTTTCAGTAATTGTTTTCTTTCTTGCTTGGTAGAATAACACGGAGGGCTACATTTAACACAAGTGGTAAGGGAATCCATCAGTGTAAACAAGGTAGATACAATGCACACTGGGATTTTATCTGAGCCTTTTCTGTTATTCTGTGTTTTTTGAAGGCAGGGCTGGGGCAAATATTGGTGAGTACATACGCTGGAGTGAAATTGGTGAAATTGAAGACATGGAGGCTTCAAGTTCTCACACAGAGACCATGTTTTCCCTCAAGAACTGCTTCATTACGTCTTCACTATGTCAGTGTAAGATGCAGAGCCGGTCCCAATTTTAAGAGCTATTTTTTTTCCAGTCATAAATAAAACAAAAAAACTCGAGATTCTTCATCCCAAAACTGAATGTAATGTTTTTCTAATAGGTTTCCAATACTGGGCTGTAAATAAATGTGACTCTGCAATACACATGATCAACTTGGTGGCAGTGTTGCACTGTTTTTGGGACACAACAGAGGCCTCTGTGCCACTCAGTATCATGCAGCTGGAGACAACACATAAGCTTGTGAAGCAGCCATGTGGCTCAACAAGACGGCTTCACACAATGCTGCACGCTGCAGATACACAGTCAGTTGCTAATTAATCTGCTACATGAGGCATTAAATGTATATTTTATGTGTGCAATCTCTCTGAACAGAGTCCACCTCTGTTCAGATTTTAAACAAGCCACAGTAACATTTAAGAGTCAAAACATTTAAATCCTCCTGGTCTACCAGCACAAGCTTCCAGCAGAAGTACTAATAAATAGTCCAAAATCCAGTCTGCTAGCAATGCAACAAAATAAATACACAGTAAATCCAGTCTGATTAGACCACGTCACTCCTGATGCACTGACTGAAGAGACCATACAGCAAAAATTACATTTAACCTTGTAGCTTGTCGCCTGAGCTGGAAGGGACGTCTATGCCAAATAAATGCTAACATAACATCAAAAAAATATTTAAACATTAAATTAAATTGTTTTGTTTTAGGATCTTCTGACCAAAATGCCCATATTAACGCAGCTGTAGAAGTCATTTTATTTGTGTGGCCCCTATATATGTGGCATGAGAGGTGCTCTAAAAACATACAACTTTTGTGGAAAGGACATTTATTCAAAGCAGCTCTTTTAAACTGTGTCACTGCCAGACACGGTTTGACTAAAAGGCCCCAAAAGGCTTGTAACTTATTGTCAGGGATTGGATTTCGGCTAAAATTAACCATCATACCCAATTTATTACAACAATTCAGGACTGAAAAATACCAGCAGTGGGCTGCTGCTGTGTAAGTTGAAGATATAATGTTGCAGTTTAATTTAATCCATATCAACTTTGAGGTGAATGTGTAAAATTTTTAGTAACTGTGACTTGGCTTTCCCCAAAATCTTGAAAGGTTCCAAGAAGCTTGGGAAAATTCTGTATCAATTTATGGAAGGTCCAAAATAACTAATAAGATGTTGGAGATGATGGACTCCAACTCATTGAACAACAGATGAAGCAAAAAAACTACCAGAATTTAGAGTTTAAGCCTCAGTTATAATGACCCAAACTCATTGTTAGTATGAATCTCCTGGTTCCTACTAAATCTGTGGTTTGTGAACATTCGTGGAAGTGGGCACTGTTTCTTACAGGAAGTTGTTACAGATGTGGCATGAATAACGAGATGAATTCTTGAGAATATGAGGTAGTTTTCTGCAAACAGTCCTCTATGAATTGTTAAAAAAAAATAATGCCCAATCATCGTGTTGTTCTGCAGGTTTTTTTTTTTTGTCATACAATCACCCAACAGCTCGGGGCATGGGGTTTGCATGGTGCATTCATGGAGAATCTTGGATCAGACCATCGACCTGGTCATTATGTCCAAACGGGTCACAGACACTAGACTAAGTCTGACTTAAGGTGATTGTAGGAAATGGTGCAAAAAAATAGTTTGTAGCAAATTTTTAGCTGTTCATGCGGGTCATTGTGACGTAGACTTTAGAAACTGCAGACAAGAAGTAACACGGTGCCGTGAATGCAACACTTCCTTTATGAGGTTAAAATGAAACCATCACAAGTTGCATTATAATTAGGAGTTTCTCACAGAGGGGTTGACGTGGCAACAGATATATTGTTTTCAGATGGATCCAACAAGCCTCAGAAAAAATATTGGAAAAATTGAAACAGGTAAGTCATCCTAAAGGAACCACAGTATCCATAACAGTCTGGCACAAGAGTGTTTGAGCCTAAAGTTGATAAAATCTGCTTCATCAATGTACAATCAGGAATCATTTTAATATCAATAAAACAGGATGCAATGTTCATCGTTCTGTATATTAAACCTTTACATTTGTTTGGTTGGTTTGTTTATTTATTTATTCTGATCTATCCTTAAATGGACAGTGACAACAGCAACTACAGGGTTTAAACAAAAATTTTGGAAACAAAGACATTTTTTCTTCTAGACTGAGATTTTAATGCTTTCTTTGGAGTTCATGTAAAACAATTTCCCCAACCTCATTTGAATCAACTGTATGGTAATGAGAGAAAAATTACTCCAGCTTCCTGAATCTTTATATTTGTTTTTGTTTGTTTTGTGTTAAATATGTCCCAATTTTACATTTTTCTTTGTTTCAGCTGAACAAACAGCAGAGAAGAACAAACAAAAACAGTCATGTTGCTCAAAACAATGATTGTTTAATGGAACAGCCATAAATCAGAATAAAATGCTGCAAAAGGAAGAGGTCTGTTTGTCTTGCTTGTGTGTTTTGCAGGTCTCAGAGGTTTAGAGTGTTTGTTTACAATGTCCGAGCTGTACAGTAGCTGACCACTTGGTGACAGATGCCAGCTGACGTGGGGAGCCAAAACACCTTCTAAATTTTAATGCTCGGCAGCAAAAATCTTCATGATTTCCAGGCACTGAATCAACCATCAATTCCTGTTCAAAAGAAGGGAAAAACCGTATTTCAGCTCAGTTTACGCTGCCACTGAGAATACACTGCAGAAATGTTGTTCTACTTCTCCTGCCAGATGAGAAATAAATTGTACACATTCATTTTTGGTAAGGACTTTTTGTTTTTCTTTGTAAGAAAGTCTTCCTGAGAATAGCCAACTTGTTTTCTGCACCTTACTTAAAGGGCAAAGATATTGCAAAAGGGAAAAGAGAGCTCCCTTATGGTTTCATTTTCTGTCAGTTTATATGAGATTGCAAAGAACTGCCACTCTGGTTCATTTGGTTTCACTCTTGTGCCCTTTGCATCTCACATTTAACATGTTGCAGTCAGTCCGTCTAAAAATTGGAGAGTGAATTAAATTGTGACTGAACCAAATAAAACAACTCAAATATCTTCCAGGCATTTTTTTTTTCTTGCAGGTTTTAAATAAGCCAACACTGCTCCAAACTGGAAAAGCCTGCTGATGAAAGAAATCAGTTTATATAAGAACTCAATAAACTGTCACAAGTGTAATTAAATATATCTGGTAACAGAAATGCCTGAATAATTGTACAGGCCTTTGTAAAAACACACTTGCACTGTCTTTATATGTTGGCAATAATCAAAACAGGTGATTTACTGTAAGCTTTAAAGTGTCAGACCCAAACTTTTAGGACTTCAAAAGTAACATGAAAGTCAGCATTATTAAGAAATCTCCTAAATCATAAGGAAAACTGCAATTAACTTGTAAAATTCTAAAAATATCAGTGTAGAACTTCACTTGACAATGCTAGGCTTTTAAAAGGTAATAAAATGTCTAATTCCTGAATATTATAGAAACATACACAATTTCAATTCGTTAGCTTAAAGGTGCAACATGGAGGAATTTCATAAATAGCTATATTTTTAACAACATAATACCTCCAAGGGGCATTTAGGGAGGTGCAGAATGAAAGTACAATGTGTACAAAAATTTCGATGGGCATGCTGTCAGCATTTTGTCAGCATCTACCAGCCAATAGCTGGCGGAGCACCATTACGTGTTGCCTAATATGGTGAATAGTCCGTAATAGCGAGGCTGATACTGTGGAGAGTGGTGGATTCGGCGGGTCAAGAAGTTGCTGCGAAACTCCGGGGATTTTGTTGTCCTTCTTGGGGGAGAGACGACTGGAAAGGATCAGGGGCCAGAGTGGGTCTGGAGAAGGAATTTTTGCAGCCTCGGAGCGCACACAGGGGTCCCCAGCCTGGCACTCAATGGCTGGAGGCCTCGTTCTGTTTTTGTAGCTGCAGAATCCGCGTACTGGATGTTGTTGTGGCGTTCAAGTTCCATATTCCACCTTTAAAAAAATCAGAAATAAATCGCTATGATTGATCAAAACAGAATAATGACATAGTTTAATTATAATAGCAGTTTGGATTAAAAGTTGTTTTAAAATAGCAGAAATTCACATTGTGACTGGCAGTTAGCTTGTCCTTCTGCGCAACCACACCAGGTATACAGTAAACAAGGTGAAGGAATAATCAAGTATCCACATTGTACCAACAAAAATATAAAAACAGTTGTTTGATTTTGCACACTGGTTTTCAATTTAGAGTATTGCAACCTTGAGGTTTTTATAATTCCCAGCAAAAGCTGCATGGTCAGAAGGATAAACAAGAATCTACTTCCCGTTATTGTTCAGGTGGGTTTCCGGCTGCTGATTGTGAAAAACAATTCTCTGTGTTGACTTTTCCCTTGCAGTGAACTTTTTGCATCTACTTATCATGTACAACAGGAATGATCGATGATCTGTAGTCAGAGGCGGTCCTGGCTAGATTCACGCCCTGGGCGAAGAATCCCATGGCGCCCTTCCCCCAAAAAAAGAACAGACTTACCCCCAAACCCCACCAACACACTGAAATATATAAAATATATCATATGATTTGTATTATTTTATTATATAATCTTCAATACAAAGATGTAACAAAAACACAGGAACAGAGAAAAACAGGGTTCAGAGAAAGGGTTTTCTCTGAATAGACTAACCAGCTCCTGGGAATCTTTTCACCATTAACTAGTGTCTTCTTGAAATACAGATGATGGCAACTTCTTCCATCCAACTCATTCCTGGGAAACACAAAGTCAGCAGGTACCTCACTTGGTCCTCTGCAAACCAGCTGTGTCCGAATTCTGTCGGTCAGAACTGAAGGCCAATTAGCAGGGTCAGTAGACAGGGGTTCATTCTCAGGCACAGGCTTTGATGAAATTTCTGGCTGAGGCATTTCTAATAAAGAGAAAATGGTATTTTCATTAATATACATGTTATTCACATCATTTAGTGTTTAAAAAAGTAAACACTGTAAATAAAATAAGCCCCCCTCCCCACACACTCACACACCTGAGAAATCCTGCGAGGAGCATGTGGTGGTTGCAGCAGAGGTAGATGGCTCCTCATCAGACTCCACAACCTTGTCTGTGGCTGTTGTGGAAGGATCTGATGCCTCATTTTGGCCAGTGGGTGATCTAGCTCCAAAATATTTCAGAAGTGCCCCTGATTTACGATTTAAGATAAAATATGTAAGTTAAATCAAACATCACACATGCATCATACGCTAACATCTTTAAAACAGGGCTAATTGTTAAAGAAGCAACAATGTATCCATCCAATGCACTGTTACTGTTAGACAATATACAGTAGAGCTAATGTACAGAGATGGGACTATTTTATTAGATAATACATCTGTTTATTTAAAAACTACATGAAAATTGTTGTGTATTTCTCCTGACTTTAATATTGCTATTATGGGTAACTTAAGTAACTAAATTATTGGTTCTAAAAGCAATAAATCACTCCAGCACTACGATATGATATGCTCAATACTGAGCTGTGATATCACATCTATTGCCCCTTTGCTGTGATATAATGAGCATTTATCACGACCTGTAATGCATTGCTTAAATAATACACATTTTATTGACATTTGTTAACATCCTATTGATTAAACAAACCACACAACAAATTATTTAAAAAGGTATATCACATGTACCTTACAAAATGCCATGTCAATATATTACAAGTTTTTTTTACTTAGCATATAGTGTGTAGAATTTTTTTTTTTTTTAAATCCTCAGTCGGGACGTCTAGGTGTGAATTTGCACTTCTAGTGTTGCAAACAAAAACTACTAGGTTGCCTATGGGTGAAATTAGTTGCATGACATGATACCTCAATTCTTACAGTAAGTTGCTGGATGGAAAACTAAAAGTCAAATGCAGACGTCTTGCGTGGCTAATATTAGCAAGAGGATAATGGTAATAGCCTATAGCCTACTGTCACTACGTCACTACAAAAATCTGTATACCTTTATCTTGTGCCCGTTTCTCCTCTTCTTCTTTTCTTCTTTTTCTGTACTGGGAACCTGATGGCTTCTTTGGTCTTTTACTTGGATCCATCATTACGATGAAGAGTCAAGCTCATTACCATTTTTCCATCTTCCATCACCGTTAACTCGCCCATCAACCGGTGTCACGTCACGTGACTCATGTAGATGACATGACCAAACCAATTTTTTTTCTTTCCATTTTTCACACATAACCCAATTAATTAGGCTACTTGTAGGATATGGGTCTATTTTAATTTTAGGAATAAAATATAATTAATTTTGAAGAAGTTTGTGTTGTATGGCCTCGCTGGCCTGGGATCAGTCTATACCTCGCCGCCTTCTCGTCTCTTCTGAGGCAAGGGAGGGAGGGAGGGAGCGGGGAGACACACAAGCATTCTGACTCTCAGCCGCAAGTTCAGGTGACAATGAGGGCGCCCCAGTGGCAGCGCCCACTCCACTAATGTAAATGTGCGGCGGTAGAAAACTGAGAGTTTTTATTATTATTATTGTCATTTTATTCCTTTTAATTTTTTTCATTAAGGCGCTCAAGCGCCCTTACATAGATGGCGCCCTGGGCGGTCGCCCACATTGCCCATAGTAAAAACCGGCCCTGTCTGTAGTGAGGAGAAGATCAGCTCTGTGTAAAAATGATATTAACACAGGAGTCAGAGCAAACGTCAGACATAATGTTCTGATCGTGTCAGACAGTGTAGACACAGGTGCATGATTTGTTTTTTACCCATATTTATTTATGTAAATATATGTCTTCTTGTTGCTCTCTTATTCCCTCTTTTTTTCACTCACTGAAAAAAAAAACCTTGTAAATCCTGTTAATGTTTAAACTTATTGGTGTAATAATTCCTTCATGTACCACAGATTCTTTCAATTTAAAAGACAAAATATTAAACACATCTGCTTTCTTTGTGAGTTTTATTCTGCACAGATAGTTTACATGCATGTCAAACAACTAAATGTCTTAGTTTGGATTAATGAATGGTATATGTTTTAGACAGGAAATGGGCAGTTTAGGTCTGCAAACACAGATAACGTCAGTTTTTAATGTACAAGCAAGCAAATACATTGCAGTGGTTACCTTTGAGCTTCAGCGTGGGCTGAAAATGCTAATATGTTGTTTATAGTTTAACTAAATACCCTAACAGACAGTAAGAACAGTCAGTAGGTCTTTGCACCTGTGGTTTTATAACTGTGCGGTAATAAAACTACACGGTTATTTCTTTCAACCAGTGATAACAAGTTTCCGCATGCCTAATACTACTGCTCCCTAAAATCAATCAATCAAGCTATCATCTATTTCTATCTATTAGTCCTGAGCAGATTGACTAGCTAATGGCTAACCACAGTGGAGCCAGTTACCTGGTAAATTTCCATCCTCTCAAAACTTTAAAATGCAAATAGTATTTTATAAACTTTTATAAGGCCGCCAACATGTTTATTCCAGCTTCCAGGGTTCTGGATTGACCTGAAAAGGCTACACATAGTAAACAGTGAGGTTAATTTTGATAGAAAATGACCATAGATTCCAACGTAAATAACTGTGTAATGTGTAGGTGAACTGACATCAAACTTATTGGATCAGAAGCAGTTTTTTATTTATAAGCTTTTTTTTCCTACACAGAGCACAGCTATTTAATTCACAGTGGGGGAAAATAATTATTTTGCCCCTCGCTGATTTTGTACGTTTGTCCAATGACAAAGAAATGAAAAGTTTCAGAACAGTATCATTTTAATGGTAGGTTTATTTTAATAGTGACAGCACATCAAAGGGAAAATTGAAAAAATTGCTTTAAATAAAAGATAGAAACTGATTTGCAGTTCATTGGTCTAATTTACTTCTCTGATTGTTACAACAAATGATGGTGAACTAAAAAAAAATTTAAATGACCACAAAACTAAAATTCCCAGAGAAAAATAAACATTTTCTGTTAAATATTGCAGATTTTCCACATTTGAAGTATCAGTTCATGGTATCGGTTAAGTAATCGATCCCAATATGAGTACATTAGAATGGTATTCCAATACCAGTATCATTATTGGTGAATCCCACGTTTTAATGGTTCGTTAAATTATAGGATAAATCACACCATAAACTTTTCTTCTTTCTGACTTTTTTCATTAACTTAAGTC
This sequence comes from Pachypanchax playfairii, assembly GCA_006937955.1. NCBI lineage: Eukaryota > Metazoa > Chordata > Actinopteri > Cyprinodontiformes > Aplocheilidae > Pachypanchax > Pachypanchax playfairii. Next base: position 2,082,495 of record SSNP01000090.1, read on the forward strand.
TCTGATGTTTGAAAGTTTCTATCGCCTGTGAATCATTTGTTTTGATAGGTTTAGTTCTTGTTTGTTTCAGAAACGTTACGTTTAAACACGATTTACAGAAAAAACAAGTTTCACTATTGTTTCTTCTGGCCAGTATTGACTTATAACGTACTTTTTGCCAGGATTAAATGTCTCTTTTTTATAGAAGTGTGATTAGATCTAAGTTTTCAAAGACATTTTGAGAATTAAATTCTTCATTTCTTTCTTAAATTTAAAATTGTTTGGAAATTCATAGGTGTTTTATGAAGGGTTGTACTAGTTTAAAGCTTGACAGACAGGTGGATGAGCTGCTTTATCAGGCAGGTGGATGATCTGAGACAGTGTCTGCAGACAAGGCCAGCTATCCAGGAATGTGCCTCTTTGATCCCTGGATTATGGTTTCATCTTCTGGGCTAGGCTGATCTGCTTTTCTCTCATCCAGGGGGCCTCTGAGATCTCACTGATATGTAGAACTAACTTGTCTGTCAGGATAAAATCAGATCCCGGGTCTTCTCCACAAATTAAAGTTATTATCAACGAGTTTTCCATTGATTTCCCAATGGAAAACAAATATATTAAGGAACATGTAACTTAATTATTTTTCTATCTGGGAAAATCAGTCGAGCTAAAACTTTTACATTTCAAGTTGACTTCTATAAAACCTAAAAAATAAAATAACATAGATGAATCTGGAATGTGAAGTCTATATCCTAGTAGTTAGTGGGTCTATATCATCTCCATCATAAGGCCAATACACTTCATCAGTTTAAAGCAGTACTAAATAACCTTTCTGCAGCCGTGTCTCAGACAGTCGTTGCTGGAACTGGTGTTCTACAGAAATATGCTACCTGTTGAGATGTGCTGCAGATTCCTTCTGCACATGTGCTGTTCTACAGTCCTGACTTCAATAAACAGATTTATTGTTTATTTTTTGTTTCTATATTTTCCATAAATACATTTTATCTATCAAATAAATTCTCCCAGGACAGAAACACTAAATATGATGTTATTTTTACTTTCTTTGTATTGTCAGAGCGACGGGAAAATGTTTGGACACACCCAGAGGAGAAGGACCCAACAATGGCCGACAAGGACCCCGAGGGCTTTTATATAGAAAATATCAGAGAAGAATCATAAAAATATGCTTAAATAATTAACAGGACACACTCACCATAATCAAGAATACTGTATAAACTTCTAATGACATCTCATTATGAAATAAGTTGTAAATTCGTACTATGGCGGCATTTTTCTTCAGGGCAGCATAAATCACCAGAACACCACTTCCGGCTGCGACTTGAATTACTGAAGTTATTTAGTCCATTGTAAAGCCATCGGAGGGTCCAGAGTGTCTAATATGAAGATGAACATATTTTTCTGTGAGTATCCACTTAAACAAGTTTCAAAACTGTAGCTTAAAGTTGTAAAAGTTATTTTGTGCTGCTTTAATACACAAACATACAAATGAAGGGAAAAACATTGAAACTCCTCAACACATAAAAACTTTAGCTGAGAGAATCTTTTGCAGTAACACAACAATACTCCTATAGTACCACAAAACCTCAACTGTACCACAATTTTTTGACGATAATTACAGACTTTATATTTTTCTTGTGTTTTACGTTTCCTCTTTTGATGCAGCACAGTCACACATTCTTCCACAAGTCTCACAAAGTTTATCCAAGTGTGGTTTGGGGTATAAACCCATTATGTGAGTGTCTGTTGATGATACAAGGCGTACTTGGGCTACAAGTGACAAATGCAGATGTCAGTTTGTTAAATATTGGTCATTCCCTACCTTGTCGGGCCTTCAGTCTGGTGGGTGTGTTTGCTGAGGCTTCTGTTGTGGCAGCAGACTTATTTGGACTAACATTTAAGAAGGAAACAAAACGTAGCCACCATATTTGTCTGCACACATTTAAACTGCAGACAGTTTCCTGCTACTAATCCTTCCCGTCACTCATCACAGTCATGTTAAAGAAACTTTGCACAGACCTGTTCATGTATTTTTCCCTGGGTGTGGCTGAATGGCAACACTATTACACACTTTAATGAAAACTCTGAGGTGAACATACACAGAGAGTTTGGAGTTACGTCATTAAGCTGAATATACAAGATATTCTCAGATATTTATTCATATACTCTAAATAAAGATATTCTTTTTATTAGTGTTATTATGTTGTTGATTTAATTCGAAATACTATTTCACAAGCTGTATTGACCCGGTTATTGATTTTTCTGTTTAAATATAAGATCTTATATGTTTAAAAGGCTATACACATTATTTTTTGGTCAGTAAATATTTGAACTTTTCTGATTCTCATCTTCCAGACAGCAGTTAAGAGGGCAGAGGGCCAACTCTCAGACAAAGACAGTTGGGCTTCTGTTTCAGCTACCACACAGATGATAGTTCCACCAGACAGTCACGCATGATTCATTATACATAACTGTCTGGATCTGACTTTTAAGTCTCAGAAAATAAGTCATTTTGAATTCTAAATTTGAAATGGATTGCAGAAAAAAATGTGCTCGTAAGAAACTAAAAATCGAGTTCTAAAATCATCAGGAATAGAGCAGAAGAGCCTGGCTGATCTCAGACCAGATATAATAAACCACATTGAATGGACAAACAGGCCAAAGATTGTTCAGGAGCGCTATGGGGGATGGAAAGCAAGAAAAAAAGGACAACTCCCCTTTCTAGGCTTTTGATGAGTCAGCAAACAGCATTTTAGAACAAGGCTTTAGAGGATGAGTCAAAGAATTTGTGTAATTTACAGTTAGGCCCAAATATTTGAACACAAACACAAGTTTTGTTATTTTAGCTGTTTACTAAAACACATTCAAGATACAGTTATATAATCACGATGGGCTTAAAGGGCAGATCCTCAGCTTTAATATGAGGGTACTCACGTCCAAGTTGGATAAAAAGTTTAGGAATTACATAACCACCTCTTTTTGGGGCTCAAACGTAACTGGACAAATCACCATTTCCTAAATTTATTTTCATAAATAAAATGTTAATTTTTAAGACTTTGTTGAGAATCCTTTGCAGGCGATGACTGGCTGAAGTCTGGAACCCATGAACATCATCAAATTCTGGCTTTGCTCCTTAATGCTGCTTTGCTTTTACTGTAGCTGTCTTCAGTTGTTGTTTGTTTGTGGGTCTTTCTGCTTTACGTTTTGTCTTAAGCAAGTGAAATGCTCCTCGATCGGGTTGAGATCTGCAGAATATTCCACATCTCTGCCTTAAGAAACTCCTGGGTTGCTTTCACAGTATGTTTTGGGTCATTGTGAAGCGCTGCTCAGTTAACTTTGGCTGAATCTGAGCAGAAACTGGATCCCTATACACTTCAGAATTCATATGGCTGCTTCTGTCTACTGTCACATCATCCTTAAACACTAGTGACCCAGTGGAAGCTAGACACGCCCACACCATCATACTGCCTCCACCGTGTTTTACAGAAGATGTGCTGGGCTTTGGATCATGAGCCGTTCCAAACCTCCTCCATACTTTCTTCTTCCCATCATTCTGGTTTAGGTTGATTTTAGTTTAATCTGTCCAAAAAATGCTGTTCCAGAATTGAGCTGCTTTGTTAGATGTTTTTTGGCAAAGTTCAATCTGGCCTTTGGATTTTTGAAGCCGGTTAATGGTTTGCAGCTTGTAGTGAACCCTCTGTACTTGCTCTCATGAAGTCTTCTCTTTATGGTGGACTTAGATGCTTGTACACCTTCATCCTGGAGAATGTTCTTCACTTGGGTGGATGTTGTGAAGGGATTTTTCTCCACCATCCTGTGATCATCCACCACCGTTGTCTTCTGTGGACGTCCAGGTCTTTTGGAGTTCCAGAGCTCACCAGGATGCTCTATTTTTCTCAGAATGTACCAAACTGTTGATTTGACCTCTCCAAACATTTCTGCTATCTCTCTGATGGATTTCATCATTTTTTCAGCCTAAGAATGTCGTGGGTTCTCAGCAACAGCCTCTAAATGCAAATGCCACACCCGGAATCAGCTGGATTCAAATTGATTAACGAGGCAAAATAACGAGGGAATAGCTCACACCTGTCTATGAAATAGCTTTTGAGTCAACAATCTAATTATCTTTGGTCTCTTAAAAACGAGGTGGCCATATATTAAAGAGAAGTAATTCCTAAACCCTTCATCCTATTTGGATGTGAATACCATCAAATTAAAGCTGAGTCTGTACTTTCAACCAATATTGTTTGTATAACTGCATCTTGAATATGTTTTGGTAAACAGCTAAGGAAACAAAACATGTGTTAATGTCCAAACATTTCTTAGCCTAACTGTATAAAGGAGAATTCACGGCATTTTATTTTAACAGTCTTTCATAATAAGTTGTGAAAAATGAAGTGGGTTTTGCCTTTGCATCCAAGTTACTAAATTAATCTAAGTATACATGAAAAGGTTGTGGATGCTGAGTTTGTTTTTGTTTTATTTTTCACTAAGTTTTGCTAGGAATTTATTTTGAAAGGGTTTGTTTTTCCTGTTTGAGTGTCTTTTTGGGGATATGTACTTATGCTTCTATAGCTGTTTTGTTCTGGAATATTTGCGGACAATTCGATCTGGTCTTTAACAGGAGTTGTCTTTTCAGACATGCCTGTTTTGAACGCAAACACCATATCGAAGAACACCCGCCCTTGTTACTCGGTCTTCAGCCTTTCAGACAGGCCATGATAAACGATACTGTTCTGGCCTTCGGTTTCGGAACAGATTGTGCGGACAGACTTCGGAACACTGCTTTCAGACTCAAAAGCGAAACGGACGAAGTCCGGAACAGTACCGTTTATCATGGCCTGTCTGAAAGGTGCTTATTTGTATTTGGTTAGTTCTTTAGAGTTCTTTACTGTGGTTTTACTTGTTTTCTTACTATGATTTCATCTTGGAAGGTTTTGTGTTTCCGGTTTTCCTTGTTTTATGGGAGCTCTTTATTTTTTGTCAGGTTTTTGATTACTGCTTTGTTTCTGCGTGTGTGGTCTCTTCTTGCATTTTGCTTTCAGTAAGACTGTATTTTTAGTCTGTTGTATAATTTAGTTTCAGTCACTTTTGGGATCTCGCGCCTTCAGATTCTCTGCTCCTCAATTTTGTTCGGGCTGGATATTTGTCGCACCTGTTCTCCATTCTACTGATTAGTTCTTGCTCTGCCTTGCCACCTGTCATCACTTCTGTAATCAACTTAGCTCGGTATATATACACCTCAGTTTCCTTTGTCCTTTGTCAGCCACTGCCATGTCTTACCTGTGGTTTGACTTCAGTGTTTCCATGATCGCAATTTCCTCAATTGATTTTTGTAAGTATCCTGACTTGTCTGCATTTGGATATAGACTTGACTTGATTGTAAGGAAAACAATGAGGTGTCTTAGTCACTTGATCCCCTTCCTCAGAACATGTATTTCTACATTCTCTTCCTTCTATTGGGAAATACTGAAAAGTTCAGTGAAGATGTACACATGACTGGATGCATGTTAAACAGTTCTTAAATATACAAAAGGAACACAACAATGTTTTATTCCATCGCATAGAGACAATATATGCATCTTGTCAGCAGGCTGATGAGACTTAACACTGGCAAACAACTGATTTTAAACGACTCTGGTTAGTATTTAGGCTAAAATAGTGATATATGCTGTTTCTCAGTTTGTAGAGACTCAGTCACCCTTTTGTCTACCTAGAGTCAAAGTTTATTTAACCTTTATTTATTCAGGCAGGACAGATTAAGAATGATTCTTATTTACAACTGTGACCTGGCAAAAAGCAAAACCTTTTGAGAAATAGGAAATAGTCATGGGTTACAGAAATGGAGATTAAAATTAAGATAAACATCAACAATATGACAAGATCTAAAAATCATTAAACTGTTAGAACAGCAGTTTGCTTTGTAAAATCCCAAACATCTAAGAAATGCATCTGAAACTGCTTTTTTATCTTTTTCTGTGTCCATTTTTTGGTAAATTATAATAGTAATTTGTTGTCCTTTCTCTTGTTTCTAAAGAGACAAAGAATGGGATATCTTCCTGTTGGAGCCCCCTTCACACCCAATGCACCCTCCTACTCATTTGACCTTTGACCCTTGGGGCCCCTGTGTCAGTCCTTATTGATTCCTTGACATTGAACTTGAATCTTGGGGCTACAATCAAAGACACATTGTCTCTCATGAAGACTGATTGCAGATCTAACAATACATGTTCACTTTCCCTCATTTCTCTATTCAGAAAAAGAGCCACTTATCCTCAGCCGTCCTGGACGTTTTTGACCACTGGGTTCATGAGGAATGTATGCATTTCCTGTCTATTGAAGATGTCGCATTAACTCTGACGGATCACCGGATGATTACGATCTACAACCCTCGATGTAACCCGACCAGTGTTCTTGGCAGGAAGTCTGGATAATTGAAACATATATTAAAGCTTTATATCAGATACATTTATAAGAGTTTTTTATCAAGTTTTCTATTATATAAATATAATCTGCCTTTTGTTCTCGCTTCTGTTAATCCTCTTTAACTGTCTGCAGTTCTGTAGATGTAATTTCAAATCTCTTTCATCACGCTAGGTCCTTCGTAACAGACTGAGATTTTTGTGTTCTTAAAATAAACATAGAATAACCGCCAATTGGCTTTTCTTTGTAATTACAGTAAAAAAAAAAAAAAACTATCACTCAACATTGTAGAAAGCTGAGGTCTGTTAAAGCAAATTAGATAAACATTTACTGACTTCTGCTAGTATAAACATCCCAGTGAATGAGATAAATAAAAGGTAGCCTGAGAGAAGACTGGTGGATACATGCTTCATTAAATACCAGCGCTGTTTGCTAGCAGCTAATTAAGGCAAGGTCCACTTTTGGCTTGGCTAACAAAATATACACATTAATAAAAAAGCTCCCTGATTAGCGTAAGTGTGGACTCATAAAATCACTTCACTGTTTTCCAATCTTTCCAGACCAAATCTAAAGTATCAAAGTGCTTAAAAAGGTGCATTAGTTAAGTCAGTGTTATAAGGTGATATTATTTTGGTGCAGAACAAAAATCCCTGTATATCTTGCAGAATTAAGCTTGCCTTTATATCCTTGAATTCACATGTTTTTAGAAAATGATTATCACAATCAGCTGTTTAACTGTAAGTATTAAAATGACATACAATGAAATAACAGCTGAAAAAGATTTTTAAAACACATTATTTGGATTAATTTCTTTATTCAAAACAAAAATTCAAAGGTTGAATAGAATGTATGTGCCCTAAATTGACATGAGTATGCATGATTCTTGGTATGGGTCAAGTTATTTACTTTAAAATAGACCAGAACTCCAGAACACACTGTGTAATATGACAGCAGGTGTTTCACTCAAACTTTATGTTAGTTTGCACCTGATAAGACAGCTCAGTTACACTCAGTTGTGTTTGTTGAAGAACACTCTTTGTAAGATATTTGAGAAATGGGAACACATAAGACTCATTTCAGCTATATTTTCATTTTCTCCAATTATTTTTCTTACGCTAAAACATCTCTGAATTTCAAAATAAATTGCTGACACCCATCAATTGCTACTTCAAGTGAAAATATTATCTTGGCGTTTTTATATACAGTACATTACTGAACATTTGTTTTTGGTTTCTTCTAATTGAGTTGATTTTCAGGAAAAAGAAAACAGGTTTAAAAAATAAAAGTGTCAGTGTAACTTGATCCCTTTCCTCAGAACATGTATTTCAACATTCCCTTCCCTATACTGGGAAATACTGAACAATCCAGTGAAAATGCACACATGACTGGATGCATGTTAAACAGTTCTTAAATATACAAAAAGAACACAACAACGTCATTTTATTCCATCACACAGAGACATTTCTTTTACCTGTCCTTCCTTGTTTTACAAGCTTTGCATATTTTTAAACTGTGGGAAAACTTCTTTTGTTGTGAACCTGTTTGTTATTTTTATTACTCACTGTTTTTTTTTTTTTTTTTTTTTTTTACACTGTTTTAAACCACATTACTGTGTTATCCTCTTGTGTTGAAACTCTGGATTTTCAAATCCGGAAACAAGCTCAGTGCACAGGTGATGCAATTTCAACAGATTTTCCACGATCTGTAAGTTGCATCCAGGTTTACAGTAACCTGATGATGACTAAACGAGGAAGCCGATCTAAGTTACAAAGTTATACACGCCTTGTATTTTCTGCGTATTTTTGTCATTTCTAATTTATTTTGGAGGAACTTATTTAAAACGTGCAAAGCTGAATGCCAAAACTAATCCATCATGCATCAGATGAACAGTAAAAACATTCAGATTTTTAGTCTTTCAGTAGCACAGATCATATCAAAATGTCATAATATTTCATGCTACAAATAAAGATTAATACCCTCTTGAGTGTTGATTTAAAACAAAGAAAGGGGTCACAGCAGATATATTGGATTTCACGCAACTTACATATATTTTCTTTTCACCAATGTTTTTGTTCTACAGTGTGAAATAGAGGAGCAGCAACAGTGATCCAGTCTCTCACAAGTCAACCTTTTGCACACTTCCCTGTCCAAATAGCCAATCAGGATCCATTTAGGCAGCAATGGCCTGGAACTGGATCTGACAGGGCTGCCAGAGACATTCTGCAACATATGTGAGCCATGGAAGTCCTCAGCAGTGCAGCTCTGAAATCCATATGGTGGTTTGCACAGAGATTCCTGATTACCACACTGTTGGTGCAGATGTGCGAGACAAGGTTGTCAGGTCTAATTGTCTAATGTGCAGAGAGTGAAGTCACACCAGTAATAAAAGTAGTTGTGATATTTAAATTAGTCTTTTTTTATTGTTGTTTTCATTTTGTTACAAGTAAAAATCCTCTTTTATTCTTAAAAGAATTTATTATTCTCTCTTGTTCAAATTGAGTCATTTTATTTCTTTCAAATTGATTTAAATTATTTTATTTTTTTCTAAATATCAGTATAGTTTTTGAAGTGTATTTAAAATGGTATTTACAGACAGAAGCATTGGGTCAAAAAGACACATAATTACAAACAATGGTCCCGTCTGCAAGATAAATGCTCAGGTTGTCTGCAACTCGGCACCGTTGTTTTTTTCTTCATTATTTTTATTTATTCTGTGTAAACTTAAGTCCCTGGACCGGCCGGATCGCCTTTCAGGAGGCCTGCAATTTCAGTGTCCTGCTTCCACGCTTGGATTAATTTGATTTAAACAAACTGGTTCTGGGCTTTGTGAAGCCATTCAGACCAAAATCATTGTTGAGGGCCCAATCAGACACTTCTAGAACCATGTTTTTACACTTCTGTTGCTAAAGAAGGGTTTTTTTTTTTCAATGTGAGATATAATGATATATGTTTTAAAGTGTTTTTGAAGAAAATATGAAAAAGATGCTATTATGACTTTTAACATCACATGAACCCTTTTCTACTCATAAATTTACAGCCTCGTTTGCAGGTTTCTACTGTAAATTGCTATATAATTGGCACCGAATTCTTGTCAGATTATCTGAAAGTAGGTCTCTAAATAAGCTCAGACATAAAAATGTATATTTTCTGCAAATTCGAAAGAAGCTAATGGATAATGTGAGGTTTAAAAGAAAAACATAAACAACAAAATTGAGCAGAGACTTGTGTTTACTTTGTGACTCTCGCCTAATTTGTCTTAATTTCTCTGGCAAGTCTCTAAGACGACATGTGCCTTCAAAATGAGGCGGAATATGACAAATCACCACCACTAGATGAGCGGAGAAATGTAAGGAATGTTGTGTACTCTGTCGGTGGCACCACAAGCACAATTACTAATTATTCATGATTAGTTTTCTTTCAATTCATTAAAAATGTTGAAATGTGGGTCTGAAAGGGAAGTTCTTTAACTGTATAAAATAATCCAGATCTCTTTAACCTTTCCAGAACGTTTCTGTAAAATATCCTTCAGAGTTTTAGTTGTTTATCAAATCACAATCTGTTTTTTTATGATCTAACCACATATCATTCATCATCCGTGTAACCATGTTGTACTCTAGCAGGGATGTAGAGCTCAAGAGGAATAAAAGAGTTCAGAAAGGCTTTATTTGATGCTGCATAGATGCAAACAATACACTGACACACATACTGTATAATACCACAATCAAATCATACTGGGAAAAAAACACATTTTGTCCAAATATTATACAAATACTAGAAAACCTGAATTAATATCTTGACAAATTATTATTTTCTTACCAGGTTGAGCGTTGATGTTTTATGATGTTTTGTCTCAGTTAAGTAAAAGCAAATATTTGGGATGATTTTGGTTTATGATGGTTTACTTTCTGTGTTTGCATGCTATGGTTTTTGGGTTGTATTTGTTTAAGGAGGCCATTCCATTAAAAACGTTTTTTCTGAGGTTTCTGTTGAATATTTTAGCTCCTCAGGTGTTCTTACCTTCATAGTGTCAACACAGGTCAACAACTTCTCTTTAAGTTTTAATCTCTCAAAATATGCAGGTAGCAATAAAACCCGAGTTCTCCTGAGTTCAAACGGCCTGTATTTGTTTTGTCACAACTCCTTTGCTCTCCTTTGCTTCCACAGTTGAAACCATGCCTAGCATGCTGCTGGCTAAAAGCTGTTAGCATAAGACGTATCAAACTGGAAGAGACGCTGTGCGCTGCTGCCATGTGCAGCGGGCAGGAAACAGGAAGCTTGTTTGTTAGCCAATCCGAGTACAGCAAATTAGCATAATGAATATTAATGAGTTGAAGCCGGTCGAATCTTCACGCAGACATATTGAAAGGGCTATAAATCAGTGTTTCCTAACATTTTTTAGATAAAAAATGTTTCATATTACAGGTTCAGAAATAACCACAAAGTCATGAAATTTGTGTGAAATGGCCTCTTTAAGGTATGGTCACAAAGATTCTTTCAAATGATGGGGTAGTACGAATTTCCCAATTTCCTAGAAAATCTGGAGTTCATGGACACTTACAGCAATTTTAGGAAGTTGGTACAACTGCAATTCAATTTGCAAGACCAACTTGAGACATAGTGGAGAAAATCAGGAGATTTTTGCTGTATGCTGCCCGTACAGTTCTTCTGTTCTTTGTGAGGGTACCTTGAAACCTTCCTACAGTCTACACTGTGTGTTTAAAGTGTAACCCAAGGAAGAAATAACATACAAGACAACTTGCTTCACCTGAGAATCTGTGATGGAAAAACGCAAAGAGTAATTTTTCCCCCCACAAAAATGTGTGGTACTGTGTGGTTTTTGTGTGGTACTGTGAGAACCCAGTTTTTTTTTTGCTCAGGCATTCTGTATGCTTGATAAATCAAGCTATCACTGTGAGGACATGTTGATGACATCCTTCATGGTCAATTTCCAGCAGCCAGCAGGGCTTTGATTAGAGCAGTAAATCCTTCTGAGTGAAGAAGCAGGTTAATGGTCAGCTCTCCATATGCTGCTGGAGATCAACTGATTCTAACTGGAGTTGTATTTAGAAACACTGGATTTATATTTCAAACAATAAGAGAAAATTTCATAATGTCTCAGCTGGATGTTTTATACCTTTGAAAATCAACAGTTTTTGTTTTTAATTCCCAGCATATAATAAAATAAACATGAACATAATTACATCTAATATTCCATCAATCCATCCATCTTGTTCCATAGTTGGGTCGCTGTGGCTACAAGTTCAGGAGAGAAACCTAGACATCCCTCACCCAACAACATTCTGCAGGTGCTCATGGGGGACCACAAGGCCTATGCCTGAGAGAATATATAATATATGTAAATAAAAGTATGATAGTAATTTATGTTGAAGAAAATACACATTTTTCTTCAAGAAAATACAAATAGTCCTCCTAAAAATGCAATAGCAGATGCAAAAATGTACTTAATACAGAAATCCATATTTGTTTTTTTTTCGTATTTGACTCCCCTTATTTTACCCTTGAAGTATGCTGTTAATGTTTCCATGGGAACTGCTGAGCATGAAATAAATTGCCCTATGGGGATAATTAATGTATAACTTAACCCAACCCAAATCTGGAGTTTTTTTCTCAGAGGCGCCACTGAGGTGAAAAATATGTGTTGCACCTTTAAGTCCCGCCCCTCTGTTTCTGTGAACCCATATCAAGCGTCGGTTCTCATACATGCACGTGCCACCTTTGTTATGATGGACATTTCATGGGTAAGTGGTTCTTCAGGATACAATGTTTTTCCTACATCATATTGCAGAACCGAGAACTGATCCAGACTATAACTTTTATGGAATTAAAAAAAAAATCTCCTGAGAAGGGGAAAACTCTGGATTGAAGTTTTATGAGCCATTTAGCTTTAGCCAACATTAGTTATCATGTTAGCTAATGCTAGCTACATTAGCTGCTGTTGTGTTGGGTGTTGTGTCCCCCACTTTATTTTTCAGCGCTGAACAAATTCACACATTCACACATTCCCAAAAAATGAAAAAAGACAAGAGAAACTAAACAAGGATCAGCATTGGAACTGGCAACCCAGCAGAAAACTCAGGAAGGGAGGGGAGGGGGTGAGTGGCTGAAAGTGGATGTCTTTTTTTTCTACATGAACTGCAGGACTCTGATTTAATGAGAAGGTCTAATTCCTACATATTGTACCTCAATAAAACAGTTATACAATGCTTCATTTGACTAAATTCAATAATTTATAGGCTTATGAAGAATCCAATTATTTCAATTTCAATTGTTTCAAAACAAAATCTAACTTTCACCCAAAACAGTCTATCTTAAGTTTGAAATCTGTCTCCTAATGAAACACTCAGCTTGTGTGGTTCCTTATCAGTTCTACTCAGAGTTTAAAGCAGCAATGAAGTGAGAACAAAGTACAAGTCAGGACATCAAACTGCACTAAAACAGAGAGGAGTTTACTGGAACGTGGACACTGAGCTGCAGTTTTGCATCAATTTTACATGCATCTACTTGATTGATGAGGTACCACCAAATGACCCCCTGTCAAAACCTGCTTGAAATAAAATGGATGTTCAGGGGGGCTGTCTCATTACGCTTATGTACACACAGAGAGTGTAACATTGCATTGCGATGTGCATTTGACTGTTGTACAAGCTGTTGCTGCTCATCGAGTCTACGGTCTTAAGTGCTCAGCTGGTAAACAAATCAGGGTTTATTAAATACACACTTGTCACTCTCCACTAGCCAGGCATGGAAAAATTTATTTTGACAAACGTTGGCCCACAAGACTTAAGTGTCCCAAGCTGACGCCAACAGATAAATACCTTGGAATTAGAAAAAGGATTGAATTTAGCCAAGGTATGCTTTTAAAACATGAATTTTGTGCTATCCCAGTGGTCGATCTAAGGTCAATAAACAGTCAGTGAGTGGCACATGTAATTGCTTAATCTAATTGTGCTGCTTATGCATAGTGGCGTGGTGTCTCGCTACTGTACATTCAAATTGGGTCGTCTTTTGCCACACCTACAATTTTATAGAAAAAAGTGGTCATTAATTTAGAAAACAATCTACTCAACCAGGTCAAAACACAAGCAAACTTTGCTAATATCTTCGTAAATGTGCATGTAAGACACATCCCATTCATGTGGAACGCTGAATGCGTTTACTGTAATGAGGTCAGGAAAGTGAAAATAGACCCATCAGTGTTGTTACATCTAGAAGGCTGTAGTTGTCCAATCTTTTTTTTCCTGTCTTGGGGGGGGGGCACAGCAAGGCCCCTTTCATGCAGCCATCTGTATAGTGGAATACAGCAAGACTGCAGATGCAAAAGTGAGTTGTCCAAACTGCCAACCAGCAGTGGGTGACCAGGCAGTGAAGAAAGCAACAAGTGTGTGTGGGAAGGGGGGGGGGGGGGGGGGGGGGG